>JAJIYU010004669.1:0-23844 GCA_030144865.1 Tinospora cordifolia
ATAGGAAAGCATATAATTACCCAACAATTCTATATGTCTAATATTAATCATCGTATATTCCTTTATACTTCCATATTAACTAATTAATTGCGTACCAATGACAAATATATAAATGTGTTTGTATTTAAATATATACATATATGTGTTCAAATTTCGATTATTACGTCACTAAAATTTTCGGTATTATAATTATTACGTCACTAAAATTTCTGGTATTACACTCACCCTGCATCAACACACACCCAAAGCCTGTCCCACATGCATCTGTATATATCGTCAGCTCACGGCCTAGTTCTGGTAGCACAAGAACTGGGGCATATGTCAAATGGTGCTTCAACTCTAGAAAAGCTTCTTCACACTTATCTATCCACACAAATGGCATGTCCTTCTGGGTAAGCTTCGTCATTAGAGCAGCGATCCTCGAGAAGTTTGGCACAAATTTGCGGTAATAGCTTGCCAAACCCAAGAAGCTACGGATCTCTGTCACGGTGGTAGGTGTTGGCCAATCAATAATAGCTTCGACCTTAGCTGGATCAACTAAAATGCCCCCGACTCCAACTACATGGCCAAAAAATCAGAATTCTGTCAACCAAAACTCACACTTGCTAAACTTAGCACACAACTAGTGATTTCGGAGAGTTTGCAGTGCGATCCTCAAATGTTTAGCGTGTTCCCCCCTAGTCTTCAATTAAATAAGAATGTCATCGATAAAGATGATGACGAATAAGTCGAGATAGGGATGAAACACTTTTCGCATCAAGTTCATGAATGTCGCTGGGGTATTTGTTAGGCATATAGCATGACCAAGAACTCATAGCGCCCATAGCAGGTTCAAAAGGCCATCTTCGGTACATCCTCTTCCCTGACTTTCAACTGATGGTACCCAGATCTCAGATCAATCTTCAAGAACACAGTGGCAGCTCAGAGCTGGTCAAACAAGTCATCAATACGTGGGCGAAGATATTTGTTTTTTATTGTCACCTTGTTTAATTGTCTATAGTCGATGCATAAACAGAGGCTCCCATCCTTCTTCTGCACAAATAATACTGGAGCACCCCAAGGTGACACACTAGGGGTAATAAAATCCTTATTCATCAACTCCTGAAGTTGGACCTACGATTCTTGCAATTCCTTGGGCGCCATTTGATAAGGAGGGATTGAAATGGGTTGTGTCTCGGGAATAATCTCAATGATGAAGTCAACCTCCCGTTTGGGAGGTAAGACGGGCAAATCGTTGGGAAACATGTTAGGAAAGTCTCTAACAATAGGAATTTCATCTAAGCTCTGTTGTGAAGGTCCCTCACTAGTCGTGATCATACTAGCCAGTGTATCTATCTCAGACTACGTCGCCATCCTACCCAAGGTCCTCGGTCTATCAGAAGCACTACCCTAGAAGGTGATAACAGGCTGTCCTGGAATCTGAAATACTACTCTCTTGGCGAAGCAGTCAACATAGGCATGATAAGTTACTAGCTCGTCCATCCCAAGTATAGCATCGAATTCTAATAACTCTACAAGAGTCTCGAGGTCATCAAACCTCAACATGCAACCCTCACAAACCAAGTTGGGGTAGATGCGTTCCCCAGCTGCAGTGTTCAACATGAGCCATGTGGATGCTAATAGGTCTAAGTCCCAATCTATCTACGACATGGCTAGAAATAAAACACAATGTAGATCCAGCATCAATCAACACATAGATAGATGTTTTAAGTAGGAACATGTTATCCTCTACTAGAACCTTCATCGCCTCTGAATCTGGGTAGGTAATGGCCTGTGCTGCCTCTCAAGTGATGGTCATCAGAGCCCAGTATTATGATACACTGGACTAGATTTGAGTTCACCAGATCTAATTTTCACTAAATTAGAGATTTTACTAAATTTGATTTTCACTGAAAAATGAATTTCGTTTGAATTAATTTTCTCGACCAAGAATTTAAAGAAGTAGATAAGATTTGGTTTTCACAAGAAAAGGGATTTTGAATTAAATCTTGAAGGTACTCAATGATGCCAACATATTTGAATATTGTTATTGATGTGACCTGAGTAGAGGTAGTGATTCCTGATAGTTGACATTCTTTCAAGATAAAGGTCCCTAAAGCACTAATCTGGTTAGATCTTCTTCTGCGGAAATATGTACCAAAGGGACAACCTTTATGTTTACTAAAGGTCCTAGAAGGTTTCATTATTATTCTACAAGGTCCATGATGACAGTACTTGAAATGGATGGTATCACGAGAAATAATTGCATAAAAATCGTTAGGTGTCAACTAGGTGGCTAGAAGTCTACGAAAAGATTAGGGTGATACCTACGTGCTTGAGTTTACAATCGCAGGTGTGACTCGAGTACTGGTAGGCGTCCTTGAGAGTTTGATGTCTCTATGGGGTAGACATTCCTAACGGTTTGACTTCTACTTTGAAAAGATGTCCTTGAGGGTTGATGCCTACGTAGAAAAGGTCCAGAATTTGAGATGGGGGTGTCACATAGAAGTTTTATGAAGTCAAGCTTGGCAATCCTACTGAAGGATATACTAGCCAAGTGTAGTAATGGAACCATAAGTCTAAGTAGAGACCGAGTGCTGTTTCAGGAGTACAGTGGATCATAAATAAATTAAAAGCTTTTAGGACATAGGTTAGAGACTGATAATGTATTTGAACACACACTTGTTTGATCAGGACCCGAGTCTGGGAGGATCTTGTATCTCTGGTCTCTATGTAAGATGGGGTGTATAGCGATTTGGGGGTACTGAGGAATCTTGAATTCAGAGAATGACGAACCATGTTTGGTGAGTAATCGATATCTTTGGCTGAACTTGTATTCATTGTATTGTATTGGGATGGGGCAGTACAGTATGGTGGGGCTTGCATCAGCCTTAGAATGCGTCTGTGTGTGCACTGTCGCACTATTTTTAACCAAGGGCCTAGTTAAAAATGGTGGGTAATCTACAGTCATGGATATCGAGACACTTGCGCCATTGTTTGGGTTAAATGTAATTTTGGGTGGAAGTCTGGGTGGAAAGGTGAGTGTGGGATGCGACACACGGACCTGGAAGCACAGATGGAAGCTTTGGGATTGCATTATGCTAGTGTGCCTTGTTTGCTTGTTTGTTGTGTGATTGTCTGTAATGTATATAGTATACCTAGTTGATTATATAACCCAAACTCCTGTACCCAGAAATAAACGAAATGCTGCCACTTAGAAGCATGAACCCCTAAACAACTGAAACAAAGCGAAAATTTAGAGACAATGCACCTAGAGTCACCTAGCACGATGAACGCAAAGGAGTATAGGTGGGTAGGAAATAAGGGGTATTAAATCACGCCAAAGTTTGTGAACTCGTAGTCCTTCTGAGCGTTAACTTAGAAAGGAGGTTGTGTTCACAATCTTTCCACTGAAAATAGGATGCATATTGTTTCCAAAATCACCAAATGACAACTGAAGATAAGATACCTCAAGTAAGAAGGGTGGTGACTATTATGGTACACTAAGAATTGAATGAGGATTATGGAACTATTCAGTTACCTGAAAGACTTGAGAAAATTTCAATTGATTCTCAGGGAATGCTTCCAAAGGAGCAACAAACATATGTTCTTTATCAGTGCAGGATGAGGAATCTGATGAATAGAATCTGGTCGAAGATGGAAGTATCCTACACATAGGATTTGAGTAGCACAACGGAAGCGAAAGGGGTCAGTGGAAAAATGTAAATCGATTGACAAAAGTAACTAAGGTAATGCAAATTTCGAGGACGAAATTTTATTTAAGAGGGGTAGATTGTAACACCCTAAAATTTTTTGAGCGTGTACACGTCGCAAGTAAAAATGGAATAAAATATTATTTCATAAGAAAATGAGAATTTAAAATAAAATAACAAAATAAATAATAGTTTTATGATAATAATAATAATAATAATAATAATGAATAAAAATCTAGGAGTGTGTTGAAAAAATTTTAAATATTAGTTGATAGAAGAAATAAATAAATGAAATATTAATTGATAGAAATATTGGAAAAAAATAAAAAATTGATTAGAGAAATCAAATTAAATGTTGATTGATCAAAATGTGGATTTATCAAACTATTAGTGAAAAAATTCCAAGATTTATTTGAGAAATGGAAGTTAATATTATTTGAGAAAAGAAAAATCAGAAAATCTAAAGAAAAAAAATTTGGAAATTTGGTGCAAAAAAAAATCGAAAATCTGAAGAGGGAATCAGAATTTTATGGTTAGTGGGTGAGAGGAAAGATCTGGAAATGAAGAAGAAACTAGAAAATTCTAGGTTTTGGGGCAGGTGTGATATCGGATGAAGAGGAAAACATGGCTGGTGTGATTCTAGGGTTCTAGTGCATCATCCAAACAAGGAGAAGAACAAATGAAGAAAAAGAAACTAGTAACCGTGTGTCGCTGTGGATGTGCAAATTTGGCCGTGAGCTACTGGAAACGGAAATAAGGAACCGTGATTGCTAGATTTCATGGATTGGATTTGGTAAAACAGACAGCAAGTAAGAGGAAGAAGCTGGAAAAGAAGGGGACAAATTGAACAGAGGAGTGCGCGTATGTGTTGTAGTCGGACAAACAGAAAACCAGATTTGTGGGTGATTATCGAATCTGGGTGATGCATTGAAGAAACAAGAGAAGTTGGAATTTTAGTTGGTGTTGGATGTGATTTTGTGGTCGTGCATCATGAAAAGGATGAAATCAGAGCAAAACAGCTTTGTTGCTGCTGCTCCTGCTATTGGTGTGTGTGAAAATGAAGATCAAGAACATGATTTGGAGTAGAATTTGTTTGGGGGCCTTGTTGTTACTTGATCGTGATGTTTGTTGACGAACAAAAAAAAATGAGAAAAATCCAACTGATAGCCATGATGAATATGATGACCAAATTGGAGCAAAATTTCTGGTTTGCTTTTCTCATTTAGTGTGTGGGTAAAAAAAAAATTGAAGGGAAGATGCATGAATTTTCGTTTAAAATTCTGGGTTGCAATTGTTGAGGTGTGGATTCAATCATGTGATTTTCTGGTTTGGAAAAATGATGAATGAAGAGGGAAAATTCTAGATTTGTGTTAATTTTTGGTTCTCTTATGGCTATTAACCATGATTGAAGAAGAAGAAATTTGATTTTTTTTTTATTAGTGTTTGGCTGAACGAAAAATAGAATTTCAATTTGTGTATGATCTGAAAATTGGGGGAAAAAATGAAGAACGAGATTGGGGTGTGTGGTCTGAGTTGGGTTCATCCAACTGATGCATTTTTAGGAAGAAGCTAAACGTGGTTTGGAATTTTTGGTGTTGAATGATCAAACATGAAGAACAAAGATGAATAAACCCACATCGGCTGGACCTCAGGCGGATGCTTGGTTCATAAGTGTACCCATGTAATGATCTTGTGATGAGGCTTTTTGGGTGTGAGCTGGGCTCACATGCCAGGAACAAAACCCCCACGCTGGGCATGTCTAACGGGGGACAATATCGTCACAGTGGGGCCCGAGGTGTTACAAGTGGTATCAGAGCCAACCCTGAGTGTAATAGGCGTACATCTCGAGGACGAGATGGCCTCCAAGGGTGGCGGATGAATAATCCCACATCAGTTGGACCTCGAGGGGATGCTTGGTTCATAAGTGCACCCGGATAACGACCTTGTGACGAGACTTTTTGGGTGTGAGCTAGGCTCACGTGTCAGGAACAAAACCCCCACATTGGGCTTGTCTAACGGGGGACAATATCGTCATAGTGGGGCCTGGGGCGTTACAAGTGGTATCAAAGCCAACCCTAAGTGTAATAGGTGTACATCTCGAGGATGAGATGGCCTCCAAGGGGAGGTGGATGAGTAATCCCACATTAGGTAGACCTCAGGGGGATGCTTAGTTCATAAGTGCACGCGGGTAACGACCTTGTGATGAGGTCTTTTGGGTGTAAACAGGGCTGACATGCCAGAAACAAAATCGCCTATGTTAGGCGTGTCTAACAAGGGACAATATCGTCACAGTGCGGCCTGTGGTGTTACAAGCTGATGAATAATCCCACATCGGCTAGATGTCAGGGGGATGCTTGGTTCATAAGTGCACTCGGGTAACAACCTTGTGACAAAGCCTTTTGGGTGTGAGCTGGGCTCACATGCCAGGAACAAAACCCCCACGCTAGGCATGTCTAAGGGGTGACAATATCGTCACAGTGGGGCCCAGGGTGTTACAAGTGTTATTAGAGCCAGCCCTGAGTGTAACGGGTGTGCATCTCGAGGACGAGATGGCTTCCAAGGGGAGGTGGATGAATAATCCCACATCGACTGGACCTCAGGGGGATGCTTGGTTCATAAGTACACCTAGGTAATGACTTTGTGACGAAGCCTTTTGGGTGTGAGTTGGGCTCACGCTGGGTGTGTCTAACGGGGGACAATATAATCATAGTGGGGTTCGGGGTGTTACAAGTGGTACCAGAGCCAAACCTAAGTGTAACGGGTGTACATCTCGAAGATGAGATGGCCTCCAAGGGGGGTGGATGAATAATCCTACATCGGCTGGACCTTAGGGGGATGCCTGGTTTATAAGTGCGCCCAAGTAATGACCTTATGACGAGGATTTTTGGGTGTGAGTTGGGCTCACATGCCAGGAACAAAACCCTCACATTGGGCGTGTCTAACGGGGACAATATCGTCACAGTGGGGCCTTGGGTGTTACAAGTAGTATCATAACCAACCTTGAGTGTAACGAGTGTGCATATCGAGGATGAGATGGCCTCCAAGGGGGGGTGGATGAATAATCCCACATCGGCTAGACCTCAGGGGGAAGCTTGGTTCATAAGTGTACCCGGGTAACGACTTTGTGAAGAGGCCTTTTGGGTGTGAGCTGGGCTCACATGCTAGGAACAAAACTCCCATGTTGGGCGTGTTTAATGGGGGACAATATCATCACAGTGGGGCCCAGGGCATTACAAGTGGTATCAAAGCCAACCCTGAGTTTAATGGGTGTGCATATCGAGGATGAGATGGCCTCTAAGGGGGGCTGAATGAATAATCCCACATTGACTAGACCTCAGGGGGATGCTTGGTTCATAAGTGCACCCAAGTAACGACCTTGTGACGAGGCCTTTTGGGTGTGAGTTGGGCTCACATGCTAAGAACTAAACCCCTACACTGGACGTGTCTAACGGGGGATAATATCGTCATAGTGGGGCCCGGGGTGTTACAAGTGGTATCAGATCCAAACCTGATTGTAACAGATATGCATCTCGAGGACAAGATGGCCTCCAAGCAAGGGTGGATGAATAATCCCACATCGGCTAGACCTTAGGGGGATGCCTGGTTCATATGTGCGCCCGAGTAATAACCTTGTGACGAGGCCTTTTGGGTGTGAGCTGGGCTCACATGCCAAAAACAAAACTTCCACGCTGAGCGTGTCTAACGGGGGACAATATCGTCACAGCGGGGTCCAGGGTGTTACATATCGTTTGTGGCCTGGCTCACCACACTGGAAACATGTAATCGGATGCATCTGCTCGTTCTGGCCTCGACCCTGGCCTCTACTCCCTAAATCTCTGCCTCTACCTCGACTTCCACCTCGACCCGCTACTGAGTCGGTGGCTATCCCACTGGCTAGTATGCCTGCACTGGGATGGCTACGTATGTGACTGCGGTAGTCGGCTAAGCTTGTGCCCTTCTAGACTGTCCCTTAGAATACTTTCTCTTCCTATTAAATCTGCCTGCTCGAGACTGACTGCGATAACCTCCCTGTGTCTGCAACTATGGTTGTAACTGAGGCTGCATTTGCGAGGGGGTACCCTGTACTACTTGAGTAATTAGAATGGATCTCTACCGTCTACTTCAAACTATAGTGCATGCCTTTATATAATCTCAAGAGTAGCCTTGCTATATGTTGATGTTGCCTGCCTGATACTGGGCCTCAACCCACAATGGAAGAATCTTGCCCTCTCCCTTGGGTTGCCCACGAACTCGGGCGCATAAGCCTCCAGCCAAAAAAATCTGTGGGCATACTGCCTAACTGACATGTTCCCCTGCTATAAAGTCAGAAACTCCACCTTCTTATGTTCTCGCTCTGTTGTAGGGACGTAGGCACTCAAAAATAACTCCCAAAAATGGGCCCATGTAGTAATTTGCCCCTCTATAGTCTGGGTGGCCCTCCACCAAATTGCTTCTTCATCTTCAAGCATGTGCGTTGCGAATAGTACTTGATTCTCCTCAGACAACTTTAATGTCTTAGCATTCTTCTCGATATTGAGAAGCTAGTTCTCGGCTACATCCAAACTCAAACCCCCATAGAATTCCTTGGGCTTCAGGTCCAAGAATCTCTTCAGGAAGCGATCATGAGTGGAGTCATCACCTTGTCTCACCAGGGCTACCTCTGCCTGGACTGTAGCCCTTTCCTCATCTCGAATCTCGGGTATAACTGGTGCAAGAGGCATTGTTGGCTCAACCCTCTGTCTCTTAACCTCGATCCTGTCAAGCCTCTTACTCAATAAAGCTACCTGGGCATGATCAGCCTCATTAGACGCCCTGATCAAAGCCTCGAGCCTCTGTATAACATCCTGCTTGAGCTAAACCAGAGGTGGCAGTGGCGGTACTAGCTTTGGGGTCCTGCGTGGTCTCCCACGTTGAGGAGGCATCGTGGTCTGCATAAAATGTTTAACTTCTATTAGTCCCAAAAATGAGCAGACCATAACTTCAGGCGCTTAAAACAAGAGGTAATTACACGTTAAGGCGACTACCTCTAAGGAATAGCCTAACCCGCAAGGTTCAAAGTCTCAGTCTTAAAACTCACTAACACCTAATGACAGTCCAATTGCCCTCTTGATATGGCCACTCTCACTTGGTTCCTCTTCCTATCAATCAAGAGCTAGAAAGTTTTGTCCATACTCCCACTATGCTACTCTAAATCATTTCTAAGGGGTTTTTTTTGTACTTCGGCGATTACTCTGAGGTTCCCTTAAGTTAATAGCAATTGTTATTCCTTAATTAGAAAACCTTGGGCTCTGATACCAATGCTGTCAGGTCCCCTCCCTAGGGCAAAGGAGGAATCGACTGGCGCAGCACCCTAACAAACCCACTGTAGGCTGAGCTTGCCAAGACACTGTTAAGCCTCATTCCTCAACACCACTCCTAACACTATTAGCGTAATTATAGGGATGCAAAAGAAATTTAAACACATAAACACTAGAAAGATTAAAATTTTATCAAAATAGGTAATTCAAAACATGAGTAGCAACAGGAGTGCCTAATCTATTATGTACAAAGCTTTCCTCACCCCTATACATTGCTCTATCCCTCAAAGCAATAACGACATGAACAAAACTACCAAAATAAATAAGAGAGCGCAGCTCTATGCAATGACCACTTCCTTGCCCTTATCCACGATAGAAGGACCTGAAAAGTTAGAGTAGTGAGTTTAATTGTCCAGGGCAGCTCAGTGAGTAATGCAGTCTAATTCATAACTTAAAACAAACATTCCAAAAATAAAACACATGCCATGAATACATGAACAATAGCATTATGCGAGTGAATGCAACAATGAATACAACTTAAATTCATAATGTAGTCATGCACCTTCATTTGAAAATAGTAAAATGGTGAAAGCATTCACCAAAGCTCTTATTAGCCCTCAAGGCAACTGAAAATCCACTCGAGCGAGTTGTAGACAGTTAGGCGTATCATGTCGACCCGATTAGGACTTATTGCTGTTGCCATCCACCAATCATAACGACCCAATCAGGACTTATTGTCGTTGCCATATTGTGACGACCCAATTTGGACTTATTGTTATTGCCATATCGTGGGCCCACAGAACCCCCTCAGTGGGCACTCTGTGCTAGGTGGTCGCTATCAGGGCCGTATGAGAGACTGACACAGCTTGCCCTAACCCTGTACCATCAGACCTCGAGGCTTGGTGCACTTTTCATTTAAAACTCATTTAAAGGATGCAGATTCATCACAACATGTAATATCATTTTCATAAATGCACAGAATAACAAGCTTTAAGAAATAAGTTAGAAAACACTACTCATAGGGATGTTCTGCTCCCAGTGCTTCTCTCGCGACTGTCGCGTCCCGCTAACACGTGGTCCGACGAAATCGACGTAGCTTCTCAATCTTAACATGGGACTTGACTCAACTCTAACTCTATGTCATTGGTCAATCAATGGATTAACCCGGTCAAGGGTGGTCTATCTATGCTAATTCAACTTACCTTAAGTCGCTAAGTCAACTTGATCGACCTTGGTCAACAGAGTTCCAAATGGTCAACTCTGGTCCTCATTGAGTCAATTGGGTCAAAATTCCCAATTCTTATCACTTAGGCACATCTTTAGCTTGTGGCCCTATCTGTGCAATAATTTTTTCAATTTTTTTGCAGGCAATCCGTACATCCGATTGGTGCCAAATTTTTTAGATCTATTCTAGACTCCTCAGATCTTCCCCAGAATTTTAAATCATGATTTTAGGACTTCATTTCATTGTGTTTTTAACTAAAATATCAGGGTCTGTGTGTTCTCAGCTTTTATTCATATTAGAATGATTTGAAATTTGGTAGGCATATTCTAGACATATTTAGGAATCTCTCCACCAAATTTTAGCTCAAACCACTGATGTTTGGTGATTTAATTTATTCTTAGAATTTTCAGCTGAATCACAGGAATTTCTGGGTTCACATTTCTTATCATTCTTTCATGTGTTTATTCATCTCACCAAACCTTTAATCTAAGGGTCATTTCTTGTACATTTTGCAAGTATGTAGGTTATTCTACAATTCCTTATCAAAGACCTTTCTAAACAGTAAGCATATATAGGCCCAAAATCATGTTCAAACGTCTCATTAAACAAGTCACATGTATTCTAAAACTCAGAAATTTTTCTAGGTTTTAAACATCCAACTAATATGGCATTTTGTAAGTGTAGTAAATCATATTCACATAGGCTCATGGTTAGATCTTTATACCTCTCTGTAGCCTCTACTATGAGGCTTTAGACGCCTCTGGTTTCAGTCAAAACGAATGTTTTTAGGTGTTCCAAATACAACATCAATCCTAGTCCAAGGCCTGATTTTTGTTGGCACTGTTGCAACTGTGAATCACACAGACAACGACAGTGACTTATAAAATGTATTTAAAGTTCTAATATCTAGTTTCCATCACTTGGACATTGAAGTACGCATGATAAGGGGTAAAATAAAGGGTCTTACCACAGGAACGAACCGGAATGGTTCAGGTGTAAGCCCTTTAAAGTTGCTCCAACACGATTCTTGTCACACTGCTGTAACGGTGAGTAGATAACCAACTTAATAGCTTGGAAAACATGTGTAAAGTCTTATTTTTTTCATTTTCTAACAGTTGGAGGTTAGTGTACACATGGAAAAGAAGAAGATGGACAGTCTTACCTCCAAAATAGACTCGAAATGGCCTAGGAATCGAAGCTCTAAAGGTGGCTTCAACACAGATATTTCAAATTTTTTGGAGCTGCTTGTGGGACTTCGTAGATGGTAGTGGTAGTCAGAGCTTTAAGACAAGCTAAAATTCAAGGGAAATGGATGAGAAACGAGGAAGATACAAGCTCATGAATATGGCTACAGCAACTGGAAATTTGAAATTTAGCTCAAGAGGTGGTTTTGTTGCATGAAAGGGTGCTTGCATGGCCAAATAGGATGACACGTGGCCTCCAAGCTCCTATGTTGAATGCCCAGTTGGCATCATCCATTGGCCACCTCAAAACCATGGATCAAAAATCAGGGATTCCCATGGTTTTCTTGTTAGAAAATGCCCAGAAAATCACCAGAAATCTGTCAAAATCGCACACAAAAACGACAAGAATACAAGGGGCTACATCTGGTGGGCGTGTGGGCCGGCCAGCCCAATCGGGTCGGCCCACGTGCAGAGCCTGGGTGCTAAGCGCCTTGGTCGCGAATTGGGCCCAAGGCCTGCACGGGCTGGAAGCCCATGTGGGTTGGGCGTTTGGTCCATGAGGAGCCTGGGCCGGCCCAGGCCCAGTGCTTGGGTCTGCCCAGGCCCGACCTCATCTCTTTTTTTTTGTTGTATTTCCTTTCCCTTTGTATATATCATTATATATATACCCGAATTTTGCATTTTTTTCTAAAATTATTAATTCATCATTTCTCATCAAAACTTTTAATTATACATCATTTTCGCTACTTATACAATTATTTTTCCCCAATAATCAAATAATCCTCCAATAATTACATTTTTCTCCCAAAAACTTCATAAATTTCTCTAAAAATTTCATAATTATTTCAAAAATTTAATAATCAATCCTAAAAATTATCTCTCAGGAAAATGAATTTTCCTTATAATTTTATGTGTTTTTTCCGCAAAATTACATTTTTCCATTATTCTAATTTTCTTCAATAAATAAATTTGAAATTGGGAAAATTTGGAAAATTTTCATATATTTTGATTAAAATTCACAAAATACATAGAATATACATGTATCGAATTTGTCAATCCGATGCCTAAAATATGGGTCATCACAACATTATACTATAGTTTACTAGTTTTATATATATACCATCATTCATAAATTAATTATTGGATTGTTATCACTAGATTTTTATACGTGTATTATTCAATATTTATTCTTACATTATACCACATTTCACGTGTTACATATACCATATATATTATTCACGCAATATTCGATCAATATCCCTACATTTTTATACGTGAATTATTCTAGCTTTATACCTAGATTATACTACTATTTACGAGTTATACCATTAGTCACGCATTATTCTATCATTATCCCTCCATCTTTATAGGCGCTTTGTTCAATCGTTGTGCCTACGTTATACCACCATTCACAGGTTATACCATTATTCACGCATTAGTGGTATTATATAAGTATAACATATGAATAACGTATGTATATAACATAATACGTTTACAACGGTCAAATAAAACGTTGTTATAGACGGCTATGGACAACGTTCACTAATGAATGTTGTAATAACTTACGTTCTTTTAACAATAGTCGACTAATGAACGTTGTAGAAGGT
Source organism: Tinospora cordifolia (assembly GCA_030144865.1). Lineage (NCBI taxonomy): Eukaryota > Viridiplantae > Streptophyta > Magnoliopsida > Ranunculales > Menispermaceae > Tinospora > Tinospora cordifolia. The sequence continues at coordinate 13,006 of JAJIYU010004669.1, forward strand.
GTCATTAGACAACGAGCAACTACGATTGTTGTAATAACATAAAACAATGTTCCCGTGGTGAGCGTTGTTGTACACAATTTTACATAAGTGATTTTACAATAGATATTTTATGAACATTGTTGTATGCCTTCTATTAGAACGATCGTTGATGCACATTGTCGAATAAACGTTATTGTATCATCAATTTCTTGTAGTGCCATCAACTCGTCTGACTATTGTTAACCCCCAACCAACACAATCATAAATCATCTAAGTAGCAACATGTGATTTCAAGCAAAACATAGCGAAAACAATAGACATCAACTTATACAACAGAAGTAATAGTTCAATTGTTTAATTATATGGGAAGTCATTATACATCATTTGTACAATAGTAATCTAAAACATGTTGACCCTACTTAATCATTATATCTTTCCCCTTATTTGTCCTAGAAGGGCCTATAAAATGTTATGGAGAGTAGTAAGCCCAAATAAAATCACAGGGCTCAATGAGCAATAATTTTCTCATAATTTATCACTTAATACAAGTATTTTGATAACACATGGATGCATGCATGATATTTAATGTAAAGATGTCAATTCTCATCAAATAACAACAACATGATCATGATCACACATCAATAAAATGTATAAGTCGAACCTTAGAACTCTTGGAAGCCAGGTGATCCATTCCCCGGGACTCATGTCTACGAAATTGCTTACAATCAACATTACCATAGCAATATCTAAGCTCATCAAATATTATTTTTCACTCTAGGCAAGCCTCAATAATCTAGAGTTAAAGTAAATCTCAATAAATCATTTATCTCATACCAATAAAGTAGAATATGCAACTTATGAGTAAATGCTAACGAAATAAAAGTGTTCAAGCCAACAAATTAAGAAACTGCTCATAATTGTATGCCATTTCTTCTCGTTTAGTCTCAAAGTCTTTGAGACCTTAAAGTCGTGATCACAGCAACTATTCAGTCACACGAGTTCATATACACTTCACTTATATTCATAGTCCACAGTATAACTTTGAGTCAAGAACTTAGTCAATTCTCCAATTATTTGGTCCTTTTTGGTCAAAACATGTCACATACAACTTAAATGGTCTTGTGACTTATGTTTAAGTCTAATAAATTAGAGATTTCCCAAAAATGCCCTAAAATTACAATATCAGTACCATGTAAATTAGGTTTAATATCACTAGGTCGACTTGTAAGTTTTTTGAGGACTTCATTTTAAGCTCAATTGATTTCAAATTTAATGGAGAGTTTCCTCACTACTGCAATATTACTAAGAATTTTCTATAATTTTTTAGAGTTTATTAAGCCCCTATTTAAGTCACTCACTAGACTCCTGTCTTGTTTCAAAACAAACACATCACTTGTGACATCACTTTTTCAATTTCACTATAAGAAATCCACACATTGGATTCTTGTCAAATTTTCCAAATTATTACTAGATCCCTAGTATATTCACCAAAGTTTTACTTTGGAATTTTTAAACATTATTTGAGATGGTTTCTAAGTCCTTGTTTCATATTTAGTTGTTGTCGATGAAGTCTACAACTAGGGTTTATTCATCTATTAGATATCCTATCTTTCCAAGTTTAGTTGGCTATAATTTTTGGGCAACAAGTACTTGGGTTTTGGAGGTACGTTCACACAAAATTTCAGCTTCAAGTGACCCCTCTACCATGAGTTTTCAAAATTTTTAATCTTTAGCTAATAATGTGACAATTCTTATAGTCACAGCAACTTGGTGAATTGTTTATGAACAACCCACTCATTCAATTTGCTATAAATACTTATATAATTCCCCCTCCTACTTGGGTCTATTTGTGGCTAGAAGATTGGAATTTTCAAAATATTCAAATCCATGCTTTCTGTCATGGCTCTGGGACTTAGTTGAAGGGTTCAACTGTTGCTAATTTATGAAGTATTAACCTCAGACATTCAAGCTACCATTCAACAAAATGTCCAACATCAAGTCTCTTCAAACATGGCTCATTGCCAACTCAATACATGATAGAGTCAATGTCATACATATAGCCACAACCACGGATTCGCAACATTCATGAGCATATTCTATCAAATTCAACACCATAAATACCACACATTGTCATCATATGAGATGTTGTATACCTTCACAGATAGTGTTGTTCAATGGAGTTCTTCTCGAAAAGTTGTTGTTCTTCTCTTTTTTTTTCTCTTTCTAATAGCACCAAAATGAAAAAAATTTGATTCAGTATCACTAAGTTATGAATCTTCAAAGTTGAGAGAAGAAGAAGAAGAAATTGTGGCAACAATGGGAATTTGCAAGATGAGATGGAGAAGAGGGAGAATGAGTTTTGTGCTAGTCATGATGATTTAAAAGAGAATTGAAGATTGCCACTATTCATCTCCTTGCCATCTTTTAGCCTTTTTCAACCAAAAAGTGCCAATAGTTGAGCATGGACTAGCGCAATACTGAACCTACAATGTAGCTTTTTTTCCTTCCTCATTTTAATATTCTATATATAATTCAATATATTTTTATACAACCATTATCCAATTTCAAAAAAATATTATTTCTCTAATATTCCAATCTTAATATATATATTATAAAAATTAAATTCAATGATATCTTCACATAAAACACCATTGTCCACTTCTAATTACTATGTACACTTTAGGATCGTTAAATGTATAATCTTTTATATTAGAAATAAAAAGTCAACATGTGACAAATAAATAATTTATTTAATATTATTATCAGTTGATTAGGCTTTATTCTTGATTTTTATAATACAAATAATAGTATAGGTTTGGCTTGGTAGTAGGAAAGACTTATTCTGAGTAAAACTAATATTGGAAGGAATATGGGTTATCCCATCCAAGGAAATCGATTATTCTAAAAGGACTTTGTTTCATCGCATTTTTTTGAAGATTGTCCTACTAACTTATATAAGCCCCATCGCAAGAAATTGATTATTCTAAAAAGACTTTGTTTCATCACATTTTCTCGAAGGTTGTCCTATTAAATTATATAAGCAGTATAATTTGATTAAAAAAATTAAATGTGAATATATGAATTTAGAATATTGTATTTTGTTGCTTACTTTGGTGATATTAACTTCAATCTTAAGATCAAATATTATTCTCAATTTTATTGATTAACCATGCATATATTATTTCTTCTTATCATTATATTTTATCTATATATGAGTATTTATTTTTAAATCATATATAGAACAAAAAAGTATGTATGTTTAATAATATATATATATATATATATATATATATACACACACACATATAATACATTTTTTTTGTTCAAGGCAACATGAATATATTTTATATGTAAAATACAAATAAAATCAGTTCTTAATGTACAAAGGACTAGCTTGACTTCCAATTAATACTTGTTTCAATTCAATTTCATTTGTTTGAGACTAAGAAAACACTATCACCTTCCATCCTCCAATGTATAGCTCAATGTTCGCTGCCATGCCATTGATGGGTTTAACATTCTAGTTTACTATCTTCGTCTTGCTAATGTCCTTAGTAAGTTTGAGACATAATCGCTTGGTCTCCTCTCTTGAGATGTAATTGTCGGTGGTGCCCATGTTGGCCATAGCCCTTGTGGGTTGAAAATTGAGAAAATATCACGTACATCAACTCTTAAGCTTAGCAACCTTTGCTTTCTCACTGATGGAATTAAGTAGCCTTAAGGTCTCAAATGCTATTTAGCTCCCTTTCTTGATTTTGGATTGAGTTAAAGGCCCTCTTTTCTAAGCACTCCCTTGCCCAAAGACTTCTGTTGCAAACGAAGTAGCTAGTGTTCCTCTCACGAGTTTTCAACTTCTCCTTGTTGTATGGCTTTTTGGCCACCTCCTTGTGGCTACCATGATTTTCTCCCTCCTTTATGGAAAAAGATGTCGTGCTTGGGTTTCATTGGGAGCTTCCATGCTTTGACATGGACAAGCTCATAGTAGCAATAACAACTTTCTTTGTTTGATCATCTCTTTATATACTTGATCCCTTTTTTATAGACTATTTGAAAGTACCCTAAATTCTTTATCTCATCACACTAGAGGAATTTCCAATCTCATAGGTCACTCAGTGAACTTTTCAACAAAAATGGCATGGATTTAGCCTTAGTGACACAAATATGATCTACGAGCTCATGTCCTACCGCTAAATGCCTAAACGTTTCATGATATCTAAATGATGGAGTTTCAATGAAAAAAAATATGTGACTTGCCTATAAATATGCAGTTCAGAAGCATTGTAGCACACAATATATAAACAAAAAATAAAGGAAAGTAACCTAAATTGAAGAAGATTTTCTTTACTATACACCCCCAAACTCAAACTGTGCCTTATCCTCAAGAACACAACTTCAACATGGCACACAACGACAAAGAGGTGACAAATTGAATCACAGACATCAGTATACACACTTGCACTTTGAAAACATGCATAAAACATAAATATAACAAGCATGGTTAGTTTTCAATCCACAAATAAAATAGGCAATAAGAAAAAAATGTGACATCATTAAAATTATAGCAGGTTCAAGAGTTTAAGTTCATTAGCAACATAAAAAATAGAAATACATCCCTAGAAAATAAAATATCACTAGCCAACATCATCCCTGAAGAACTCGACCTTTGAGAAGTAATAAAAATTAGCAACTTGGCTGGCAATGTCATCATCTCCGTCATCATCATCATCATTAGTAGGGGGCTCTGGAGCTATAGCAGGCTTTGATGGTGCAGATGCAAAAGGTGTAGCTGCTGCCCTCCTCCTCTTTACTAATGTGGTAGTCAACATCCTAACAGAAATGCGGTTCTTCATCCTAAAAGTCGGCTCACCGGTGGGCCAGGTGACACCTGCCCTCCTACACAATGTTGTGATAAGTGTAGGATGAGGAGGCCCTACATTTATCTTGTCAATGCTCATTTTGATCGAACTAGAGATGACCGAGTCAACGTTAATGGAGAGGCCCTCGATGATGTTGTATATTATAACGACTCTCTTCATTTGACACCCTATTTATAGCCAAGGTAGGAAGAAGGTTAGAGTAGACAAAATAAAGCCATACCTTGGTTACTATGGTGAATGAACTCTTGGCCAAACCAACAGGTCTGCCGTTGGTGCACTGCCATAAGGCACTCTCTACACATAGTGTCCATAGCACATGCTCAAGATCGAACTTCTCCAAGAGGTATTCTGGGAAGTCTTCAAGCATCTCATTAGGCAGACCGCATAGAGCATTAATTGATGCGGTGTCGAATGGGAGCCATGCGCCCCATACCCAAACCTTTGTGCCCTCACACTCATAAGCGTTGGCGTAGAACTCGTACAATGGATACAATGGGTGTTGCATGAGACTGGATCAATTGCTCCCAGTGTCTAACAACAACTGTGGCATCTATGCCCAACTGGCGATCCTCATCGTGAAGCATAATGCCCCTTTCAGGGACAATGTGCCTATAGTCTCTGATGTGCTTGTATTTAGCCTTGGTCTTTGCTGATTTAAATCGTAGTTGATCCTCTAGAGTTGTTGGGCCCAATGCGTAGAAAATAAATAATAGAGGTGAATTTAGCATAAAATGAGGATCCAATGCTACGAGATCAAAAATCATTTAAAACTATCTACAAATAACTCAAAAACATGATGAATAATAAAAATTTTCAAATAACACTCACAATGCAAAATATATTGTACAAAAACTATAAATAAGCATAAACAATTGAGTCAAGCTCAAGAAATAACTAAAATAACTCACATTGTAATGGATGGATGGTGATGAATGCTAGCAAAATTGGAATGTCAAGAGGAATAGGAGAGGTTTCAGAAAAAAAAAAAAAAAAAACAATTTGTGCATGAAATGAGAGAAAATGGGCATTTTTTTTATAAATTTTGGTATTACATGCAATTATGCCAAAATAAAAAATCGACTTGTACGACATTACTGCAGTAATGGGCAATGTATACTATTTGGTACCTTAGTAACGATTTTTTCCCAAATGATGAGGTTCTAGTTAGCGTAGTAGGTTACTATAGTAACCATTTGCCTAGAATTTTAATGTTCTGGTTACCGCAGTAACCATTTCGTTTTATGGATACACTTGGTTACCATGCTAGCCTACTGCACTAACTAGTGTTCTTTTGGTTTTTTCTTTATTTTTTTTTTAGAACAAAAAATACATGTCTCCTAAGAACTAAAATGCAAACCATATTGAAAATAAAAGAAAAATGAAAAATAAGTGGATTGCCTCCCACTAAGCGTTATGTTTAACGTCATTAACTCGACATGGATATTGATTAAGGCCCAATTCCTCAATCTTTTTGAACTCCTTCGTTTTGCACCATTCTTTCTTGATGATGTAATTCCCCGAAGATTTGTATGAGATTCCTTAAATAAAATTAAATAAAATGATTCGATTTTGAGAATTTTATGACATTTTTGGATATAAATGATGTATATTCCAAGGTACAAAATAGAGTAGGTAAAATAAAAATAAATTGAAAATTTTTGGTGCGACCTTAAGATATACAAAAATGAATAATATAAAGAAATATATATATATATATATATATATATATATATATTGACATTAATATATTAATATAGATGGGTAATATATGGGTAAATATTAATACATATTTGTAAATATTATATATGGATAATATATATAGATATGGGTATATATATATATATATAAGCTAAAGAAAAAAAAAAGATATATATGTGTGTTGTATGTGTGTAGTAAAGCAAACAAAAAATACAAATTCGCAAATTCACGCTGTGCGAATTTAAAAAAAATGTTCTTTTCCGCCGAAAAATACCAAGAATACAAAAACCCTAGAAAAAAAAACTCTAATCTCAAACCCAAAACCTTTGACTGCCACAATTGTGAAAAAATGAAAAGTTTTCATTCCAAAATGCCAAAAATTTAGGAATCCACCTCCGAAAGACCCTATATGAACCCCTTCCTCCATCTCATTTCATTTTTCCCAGAGCAAGAGTGTTAGTTGCATAGTAAACTAATATTAGAATAAGCAAAATGATGCATTTTATAGGAAATAAGAGAAAATATAAGTAAAGAATTGCATAATTAGCAATAGTTGCATATAGTTAGGAATTACATTGTTTAATAACTTTTAAGCCTTATTTTCGATAGCTTTGATATGTTTCTATGAGAAAATAATGTCTGGGAAAGGAATTTACGTGTATTACATGATACAGGTTGATACACACAAAGAATGCATCAGAAGAAGGCATAAAAGAGATAGAATCAAGAGCAAATACCAGAAGACCGCAGTACAAGAACTGAAGATTGCAGTCATAACAGAATAGCAGGACCAGTGAATAACACACTGGTGACCGCGGTCCATAAACTGGAGACCGCGGTCACCAGAACATGGTTGGCACAGAAATTTGATAGACCGCGGTGGACAGAATGCACGAAATCTAGGTTTTTAACATCAAATTCATGGACCGCGATCACTGACTGAGGTCACTCGATTGTATAGCGAGATTTTCGTATTTTTTAGGTTTTTTAGTGCAGGACTATAAATAGAAGAAGGTTTTTAGAGTCCAAAACAGAGAGAATAGAAAAGGGAACACTATGATGGCTACTTGGGCATCAAAGACTAGATTTTTATTGGTTTTTGAAGATTGTTAAGAGATTTGAGTATGTATTGCTTATTTGAATCTAATTTCATGTTTTCCTTTACATCCATGTCGAGCTAATCAGTTTTATTGTCTGGGATGTGATTGTTCAAAGCATAGTTTGTAATGTCTAATTGCAATTGCTGATTTATAGATTCTATTCCTTATTGTGTAGACTTAAAGCTTTAGGTCTACTGGCCATAGATGTATTGAATTTAGTATTTTAGTCTATCTCGGGAGAGAAGACTAAAATATGGATATCACAATAAGGACCTCAGCCAGTTGATTGATCGGGAGATTGTTGGCCAATCTAGGGAGTTGCACAGGTAATGTTAGTTTAAACACATAAATTGTCAAGTGAACACCTCGGGAGAGGGTTTGACGAAACAAATCTAGTGAGTGTTGAAACGCCTTGGGAAAAGGTTTCAACCATTGATGCTATAACTCATAGATTAGCTAATTCACAAACACAACTAAGATTTGCAAACTATGCGGCGACATTCATTATCTTAGACATGTTTCTCTATTGAATTCTTAAAATTTATCATTATCCTTGTTTACAACAGTTTCTGGTTTTGAAATTAATTTAATCACATTCAATCTTTTCTTGATAAAACTGTGATCATTAGTAACTCTGGTATTAAAAATCAAAAGCTACCCTTGTTCCCTGAGGACGATACCCGGACTTACCGGATATTACTACTGCGTTCCCGTACACTTGCGGGGTTGCCAACAAGTTTTTGGCAGGGTTGTCGGGGAATAAACGGTGTTAGTGTTTTTAAAACCAGTCGAATTTGGTTTAGTTTTAATCAAGACAATATTTTATTTTATTACAACCTATTAATTGATTTACCTTATCATTACTCAAGAATACATTGAATACACTTGATCTGTTTGCGCTTCTGTGTTTCAGGCTTGTATGAGTGAACATCCTTGTGACACCTACGATCCAGATTTGCTAAAGACAATCAGTCAGATTCAGTTGGAGGCTCAAGAACGTGCATCAAGCATGGCTGAAAGCGGCAGTTCAGGTGTTGATAATAACAAGGAAGCACCATTGCGAGACTTCTTCAAACCTGTTTTGAACAACAATTACTCAGGAATAGCAAGGACGCCTATTCATGCAAATACATTTGAGTTGAAACCGTCCTTGATCACCATGGTACATCAACAATAGTTTGGAGGCTCAGCTGTGGAAGATCCTATGGTACATCTCAACTCATTCATGGAGATATGCGATACTGTGAAAATCCATGGAGTAACTAAAGATCAGCTTAGGCTGAGATTGTTTCCATTTTCTTTGAGGGATAAAGCAAAAAGCTGGCTGCAAACCTTACTTCCAGGAAGTATCACAACTTGGGAAGAGATGGGTCAGAGATTTCTACAAAAGTACTTCACACCAGCCAAAGTGCATCAGCTGCGAGGAGAGATAAGTTCTTCAAACAATCTGAGTTTGAATCTCTATATGAGGCTTGGGAAAGGTTTAAAGACCTACTAAGGTATTGCCCACAACATCGTTATCTACCTTGGCTTCAAATTTAGATGTTTTATAGTGGACTTACACCGCCTACACGAGCATTGGTAGATTTAGCAAGTGGCGGATCTTTGATGGGGAAATCAACCACAGAGGCAACTCAACTGATTGAAGATATGGCAGCTAATGCCTATGGACATGGTACAGAAAGAGGTACAGCCAAGAGACTTGGAATTCATGAAGTTGACGAGATCAGTGCCTTACATGCCCAAATTGCAGCAATGACCCATAAGCTGAATTTGGTGGAAGAAACAAAATAGTGGAGGACAACTTCAACAACATCAACAAGTGCACTCCATTGCTGAAGCAAGTAAGTCATCCTATCATGGAGAAACCTCAGTTGAAAAATTGAATGCATTGAACAGATTCAACGGGTATCAAGCACCAACTGGGGGATATAATGTCCCAAAGTACTACCACCCGGGTGTGAGAAACCATGAGAATTTTTCATATGCCAATAACAGAAATGCTCAAATGCCTCCAGGATTTGTCAACCAACAGCCCTTGCAAGATAAGAAGCCATCTTTGGAGGATAAACTTGATGAAATGATGAGTATGCACTCAAGATTCTTTAAAGAGTTGACTGGCAGGGTTGACAAGAATGACACAAGAGTTTCTAGAATTGAACTTCAAGTTGGAAACATCAATGCTACTGTTAAAAATCTAGAAACACAAGTGGGGCAATTGGCACAAATAGTGTCGAACCAACAGCGGAGCTCTTTTCCAAGTGATACTCAAGTAAATCCAAAGGAGAGCTGCAAGGCAGTTACTACAAGGAGCGGCAAAGAGGTTGTAGGTCCTCCAAACCCAAGCATATTACCTAATGAAGTTGAGGGAGCTGTTAGCAATGACCAAGATGAATCAAAGTCATCCAACAGTCAGCATAATCCATCATCATTAAAAGGTACAGTCAAAGGAAGAGCAAATCAAGAGAGTTGTATTTTTGAAACCCCACCCTTACCTTTTCCTCAAAGGTTTCAGAAAAAGAAAATGGATGACCAGTTTGCGAAAAATTTGGATATGTTTAAGAAGATCCACATAAATATTCCATTTGCTGAAGCTTTGCAACAAATGCCCAACTATACAAAGTTTATGAAGGAGATCATGTCCAAGAAAAGGAAACTGGAGGATTTTGAAACTGTCAAGCTCACTGAAGAATGCAATGCAATACTACAGAAGAAGTTTCCTCAAAAGTTGAAAGACCCAGGTAGCTTCACTATACCTTGCAATATTGGGTCTGAAATTTTTGAGAAGGTACTATGTGATCTTGGAACAAGCATAAATTTGATGCCTTTGGCTATATGTAAAAGGTTGGGGATGACAGAAATCAAGCCAACAACCATTACTCTTCAACTAGCTGATAGATCTTTAACATATCCAAAAGGAGTGGTTGAAGATGTGTTGGTCAAGGTAGATAAGTTTATGTTTCCAGTGGATTTTGTGGTTCTAGATATGGAAGAAGATTGTGAAATACCACTTATCCTTGGAAGACCGTTTCTAGCCACCGGGCATGCTTTCATTGATGTGCACAAAGGAGAGCTGTAATCACCCTAGATCTTATAATGTGTCCACGTCAACATGAATTTTTGAAAATTCAAAATAAATATAAAAATGATTGGAAACTTGTTTTTAATGATCATTGTATGATATT
>JAJIYU010004670.1:0-23859 GCA_030144865.1 Tinospora cordifolia
TTTATGATGTTACTTTCAGAAACTATTGTCATATATATGATGGTTTTACTGGAGCCCTGATAGACGGGCTGATGTTTTGATGGTTTCCGCTGCAGAGATTTGCTTTCCATTATTGATAATTACTGTGAAAAATCCGGTGAAGTATTTGAAACTATTTTCTAAATTATGTTATTCATCGATAAACATAGGAGCATGTTTATCAAGATTTAAATAGTTTTCTCATTTGCTGAAAATTGAGACTTGAGTTTAGCGTGTAGAAAGAGGTTGGCAACCCCGGACTGCCGGCGGATCAGCCCCTCAGAGAGATGGAGAGTCCCGCGCGCACAGCAGAGAGCTGACTGGAGCGCTAGTAGAAGTGCTGGCCCCACGTGAAGCACGCACGAGTGGACTCGGGTCCCGGTCCGGGGGGTCCGGGGGAAGTGTCACAGTGTTTCTGAGTTTGCAAGAGTCTTGGGTCCAATTTGTTTGCCTTGATCTACTTCAATCTTGTATCTGAGACCTCTTTTGTCACTCAAGCTTTACCTATTTTCAAGCATTTCTTTCATTCTTGCCTTTCCAGAATTAAGGCGTTGAAGAGGTTGTTCAGCACTGTCAAGTTTATTTGATAATTCATCTACCTCTCTATCCTTCTCTTTGATAACTTCTCCTTGTGCTTTCAGAGATGCTTTCAACATTCAAACATTCTCCTTTAGTTCTTTGTTCTGGATATCAGCCTACAAACATTTGTTATACAGTAGTTCATAAGTAATGTGAAAATCTTCAAAACTTACCTCATCTTTGCTTTTAGATTCTGCAGAGAAAGTTGCAATAGAATTTGTAAGATGTAAGTGGATTATTGGAGCTGCAAATGCTATGAAGTTGTTTGTAACTCCTTCTCCTTCATCTTGACTGTTGTCAGAATCATCACTCCACGTCACGTTCATAAATTTCTTTTTGAGAGTGTTTGCACATTCAGAGTGAATGTGTCATAACCCTCCACACTCATGACGCCCTATATGTTTGAAACGATTTCCAAAATTTGGAGATTCTTTAGCAAATTTTCTATTATCAGACCTGAATTCTGTTTCTTGTATTTTTTCAAAAATTTATTGAAGTTTCTGGTAATCAAGGCAAACTCATCTTCTATGTTAAGCGTGTTGGTCTCTACCTGAAGAGCAATCCCTTTGTCTATTTTCTAGTTAGGAGACTCATTTCATAGGTCTGTAAAATCCCATGAGTTCATCAAGTCGCATTTTGGTGAGGTCTTGTGCTTCTTCAATTGCTGCCACTTTTGCTGCGAACTTAGGAGGTAAAAATCTTAACACTTTTCTTACCAACTTTTCATCTGAATATTTTCCTCCCAGCAAGAAGGCTTGATTTGGAATGTCGCATAACTTACTATTGAGACTGAAAATATTTTTATGATCTTCCATTTTCAGCACTTCAAATTGGGAAGTCAACAACTATAGTTTAGAGATGCGAACTGCATTTGTACCTTCATAGGTTGTCTGTAAAGTTTCCCAAGCATCCTTTGCAGATTCACATGTGGCGATAAATTTGAACTGTTCCATATCAACTGCATTAAAGATAGAGTTGAGGGCCTTTGAGTTTGCCTGGTACAGGTTTTTGTCATCCTCGAACCATTCAAATTTTGGTTTGACACCAGAATTGTGATCTGAGATAGGAGGTAACCAGTCATCTTCAATTGTTCTCCAAGACAACTCGTCCACTGATTAAATGAATATACACATCTTGGTCTTTCAGTAAGTATAGTTACCTTCATCAAGAAGCGGAGATCTAGTAATGGATCCTCCTTCCTTGGGATGATGCTTCTCGGTGGAAGAGTGGCTCATCTTTTTGCGAATCTCACCTGCCAAGTTAAAGGCTTTAGATGTGAAGGTGACTCGCTCTGATACCAATTGAAATTGACAGAGTCACTTGATCCAACAAGTTTCAGATGAACAACAAGATAAAAGAAACTTAAACAACTAACAGAAAGGCACACAAAAGTGATTACGTAGTTCGGCAAAAACGACCTACGTCTGCGGGGCCTTGCCAGTCCAAGAATCCACTATAGTTTGCAAGTTACACCAATACACAACGGGCACTTCGACCCACAAGAGTGCACTTCAAACGCTAGACTCTCAAGAAGACACAATAGTCAATCTCTACAGATTTCTTTCAGCCACCACCTACAGTCACAATTATGTGTGCTGAACAACAAAGTAAAGAATATCGTAACTTCTCTGATCACTCAACAAACAAAAAAATGAAAACAATAAAGCTCTTCATGAAACAATGATTAACAACTCAATGACAGTCTTTTTGAAGTATATTTGAGTGATAATGAGAGTTCAGACGGTTCAGAATAAATAGATTGCAAAGTAGAGTTTTCCTTTAGCAAAATAGATTCTGGGTCATCTTTCTGGGCAGACTATTTGATTCACAGTCTCATCTACTATCTGCACAGTTTTAACAGATTTTCAGAAATCATTCCCATAATAACAATGATCTTTGGCAACATACTATATTTTTCATTCTCGTTCTATTTTGAGTAGATTGTAATGTTTTATTGAAGAATCAGTGCTAACCTATTTGAATAATGAAGATTTTGCAATCTTTCTAAAAGACAAGCGTTGCACGTTAGATTGTGAAAAAATGTTTTTGATTTGAAGAACATGTTCTATATGTGATAAGGAAACTATTTTGAAAAAGATTTCAGAAAAGATGGCAAGGAAATCAGTTAGATACTATTTAAAAACATAAAGAAAGTAGCATGCCTTTCAAAGAAAAACTTTCCTGAAATCATGTTGCTTTAAAGGAATCGTTTTGAAAGAAATCAATATTAAAAGAACGTGCCATATATTTTCAAAAAGTAATGCAGACCGTTATTCACTTTCCAAAATAATTCCTTGCAATTGTTTTATTTCCAAAGTAGAAATACTGAACATTCTTATACAGCAGTATTCAAAAAATTGTAAAAGGTAAATTCCTTATATTACGCAAATCAAACACTACCAATAAGACCCAAATCCTAACAATTCTTATGTTTCCTACCTTTAAATAAAGTAAAAACATAATCTTGAGAAGATCCCCAAAAAGATTTAACTTATTATATTAGAGCTTAAGGCATTGAACCTCTATCACAATTGTAAGTTCATTTCAAAATAAAAGTCAAGGCTAAGTAGAGTTGTCAAACAAACAACCTTAATCAGCTCATAGGCTTGTTTAGTACACAGCTTATATAAAAACACATTCTTTTAAAAAATATATATCTAAAGAAGCTGGTCTCACGTGGCTTTTTCCAAAAGAGAGCAACTCCTAACTTGACATTGGTTATGCCTTGAGTCAAGTAAGCATTTCATTAAACTTCCCACCTTGGGACCTGGGTGTTAGATAAAGAAAAAGAAGAGGTATAATTTGATATCTTGGGAGGACCATCATTGGAGAAACCTTTTTAACCATTTTCACTTCAAAAGACCACTTTTTTGGTTGAGGAAAACATTTTCAACAAAGGAACGTGCAGCAAGTTTCTCAGAGAAAATCATCATCAGCTTAGGAAAAACCAGTTTTATAGTCTCTTTGTTGGCCAGGGTTTTGTTGCTTTCTCATGGTTAGGTTGTTGGGGAAATAAGATTAAGAGTCCATTTTTTTATGTCAAGCATCATTGAACAAGATTAAAATAAAGACTTCATGCCTCCTATCACCCTAGCCGGTCGTGATGCCTCCTATCACCCTATGTATATAATCTATATGAGCCTCCTACACTCAAATCTACTCAATATCCACACAAAAATTTCGATAGTCTCCTCTAAAACTTTGACTTATCCCAAAGGAGCAGTCACACCTGATTAGCCATGTTATCAATCCACAAATCCATAATAGATAAAGTTTTACAGGCTATCATCAATCATAACTCATAATTCATAAGCTACAATGTTCCACACTCTTAACTAATATAAATAGATCCAAATCCCTCTGATGATATTACATATATAGTAATAATTACAATTATACTAAAATAAAGCCCACAAAATAATTAAACCTATGCACACAGTAGCTGAAGAGTCGACTACTCTTATTGTGTTGGCATTTTCCCTTTCCTATTTGTTCTTGAAATGTTAAAGATAATAAGCAAGCGACAACATGCTTAGTGAATAATCCTTATTTATGACATTTAGATGCATTTAAATAATTGTGTAGAAAATCAAATTATATAAAAAATTTAAATTCATCATGCACATTTAAGTCATACATGCATGCATTCAACATAATGATCATGTTATTTTAAATGTATCATTTAATAAAACACATGCACATCCACATCTTTTAGAAGTAGAGTCAGTCTCACTTCTTGTCTGGCCTAGACAATAGTAGACTGTACCTCTAATTATTATCCACTCGACAACCATTTTGAAGATTATCACATATAGAAAGGCTAATACTTCTCATGGCGCAGTCCTATATAGATTATCACATAAGAAGTATTATTCATCATGGCTCAGTCCATTGAAACAATATCACATTTTAGATATGCTCTTGCAAATTCAAAACACGCTATCGTGTAAATAAAATTTCATGAATTTTAAATCAAATGCAAAGATGTCAATACAAATAGCATGCTTACTTTGAAATCCATTTTATATCTATAATATTATATAAATAACCAAAGTAAAGAAATACTCACAAAATATCAACAACTAATCCCGTTGGGCACGTATTTCACTTCTTGGTATGATAATCAGCCACTTTCAAATTTAGTGTAAAATTCAGTAATATATAATACATAATCCATCATTTTATACATAATATATATTTCTATCAGCATTAGTTCATATTTCTTAAAAATCAAAGGTTTTGACATAATATCGCCATTCACATAATACCATAAACAATTATTATTCACTGAAATTATTGTCCAATTAATTTTTGGTATACACTCTAAAATCTAGGTTTCAATCCACCACAATTATCAAACATAATTTCAGATGCACAAATCAAATTTAATTCATTTTTATAATAATTTTTAACGTATTTATTTTTTTATATTTAATTCTACACGCACACTACAAGAAATTGATGATACAACAACGTCAATTCCACAACGTGCAGCAATGACCGTTTTAATAGAAGGAGTACAATAACGTTCATAAAATGTATATTGTAAAATCACTGGTGTAAAATCTGTACGATAACATTCACCATGGGAACGTTGTTGAAAAGGTCATTACAATGAGCATACGAACGTTGTTCTATGTTACTGCAACAATCGTAGTTGCTCATTGTCGAATGACACGTTCTACAACATTCTTTAGTCTCCTATTGTTAAAAGAATTTAAGCTATTATAATATACATTCGTGAACATTGTCTATAGCTGTCTATAACAAGGTTTATTTTACAGTTGTAAACAGATTACGTTATATATATACATATGTTACTCATATATTATACCTATATAATCCTACTAATGCATGAATAATAGTATAACCCGTGAATGGTGGTATAATGTAGGCACAACGATCGAATAATGTGCGTATAAAGATATAGAGATAACGATAGAATAATGCGTGAATAATGGTATAACCTGTGAATAGTGATATAATGTAGGTAAAATGCTAGAATAAGGCACATATAAAAATGTTAGGATATCGATCAAATATTGCGTAAATAATATATTAAGGTATATATAACAGGTGAAATGTTGTATAATATAGAAATAAATATTGAATAATACATGTATAGAAATGTAGCGATTACAATCGAATAATTAATTCGTGAATAGTGGTATAATGTAGCTATAATGCTAAAATAATACACATATAAAAATGTAGAGACATCGATCGAATATTGCGTGAATAATATATATGGTATATATAAGACGTGAAATGTGATATAATGTTGGAATAAATATTGAATAATACACGTATAAAAATTTAGCGATAACAATCGAATAATTAATTCATGAATGATGGTATATATATATAACACTAATAAAATGTAGTATAATGTAGGGATAAATATTGAATAATGCGTGGATAATGATATAAATAACTAGTGAAATGTTGTATAATATAGGGATAAAGATCAAATAATGCCCGTATAAAAATTTAGCGATAAGGATCAAATAATGCGTGATAATGGTATATATAACCCACGAAATGTGGTATAATGCAAGGATAAAAATCGAATAATGCACGTATAAGCGTATAGCGATAACGATCGAATAATGCATGTATGATGAAATGTATATATAACCCGTAAAATACAGTATAATATAGGGATAAAGATCGAATAATGTGTGTATAAAAATTTAGCAATAACGATAGAATAATGCGTGAATAATGGTATGAATAAGCTGTGAAATGTGGCATAATGTAGGGATAAAGATCGAAAAAAATTAGTATAATAACCTGTGAATAATAACCTATGAAATGTGGTATAAGGCTTGAATAATGGTATGAATAACCCGTTAATTGATCACTTGTATCATTTTCAAATAAAATCAAATAAAGTTCACATATGAATAGCATTATTCATAGATGAATCAAAAAATAAAACAATCTGCCCCAGAAGACAAAATAAAATAACAAAATTCAAATGAAAAATAGTTGAGATTGTTATAAATGAACCATAATCGTGTTTAAATTATACATATCTGAAATATCAAAAATGGTATTACACATTGTCCTTGAAAAACTATAATGCAAGATATGACAACCTAGCTTCTTCCATTCTTCACTTCTTTAAGACCCACTATGATTGGATCTTACTGTCAATACTGAATTGACCTGATCTTTCATCATCATTCTTGGTGCTTTCATTCTGCTTCATTCTACCATACAAGTACATATTAAGAGCCACCCTTTTTCTGTAGCTCACTACATCAAAATCATGTAAAATTTCTTTTGCGGTGGCAAAACATTCAGCAAAATAAAACATGAACATTCCACAATCACACCCATCTTGCTCTGGTAGATTACCAACTACTTGCACCTTGAATAGCTCTTTCCCAAGTCTATCCTTTTGGTCAACTTTCGATTCATAAAACCCAATCATCTCGAGATAAAAAGGAAGAATGGTGGAATAAGCTTGAACTGTTTCCATTAACACAACATCAACAGCAAGAGTACGCAGGGAAATGTAAACATATATGAAACCCTCGTGAATGCTAATGCAACCTAGTATCCAGTGGAACACAGCCACAACATTAATAGGGAAAATGATGTAGTCAACATCAGACCCTAGCATATACTCCATAATAACCATTTTATCCCCTTACACGGATGCATCCTTCTCTTTTTCGAATCTATCATAAACAGACTGCAACTTTTGATCGAAAAAGTTGTCTGTCGTTGTACACTTCATCTTAATCGATTTGTCATACTTGCTTTTCTTGCGCAAGTAATAGAACATCACATCTACATGCTGCCAATACAAAATTTCTAAATTAAAATAAAAGATTTGGGTCATGAATAAAAATTGTATAATCATGAAACATTCAAAACATATAAGTATGTTGTTCGTATAACATCTCATTATAATGAAATAATAAATATAACAGAGTTTAAGAACACATTACATAGATGATATTGGTATCATATCAGTATAATATGTATACAAAACAACATAACATAGTTTAAGAACATGGAATATATAGGTGAAATTGGTATCATATCAATATAATATGTGTATACAGATATTGCAAAGTGTCCAAAACCCTATATTTTGCTATCATGTTGGTATATTATCAGTATAATATTTGTAAGCAATAATATCAAGTGCAAAAAATTAAACTTACAGAGGATAAGATAGGTTGGCTTGGGGTGATCAATGTGTAAAACCATTCCGTATCAGTGATATCAACGATTGAAAAATCAAAAGTTGGGTTCCAATTGTTCTCACAATCATGGTATACTTTATTTGACCTAAATAGTGTAACAGATGTTAATATCAATGTATTATAAATAACAACAATATTCGAAATGCAAACTTAATCTCTAGGAAAACTTACTTTGAGTGCTTTAGCCAGCCCTTTTGAATCCACTCATTAAACTCAGCTACAACATTGCTGTCTATATCTTCAAGCAGACAGATGTCTAAGGGGGATAGTCGTTCCTTCACAATCTCCTTTCCTTTACGTTTATCTCCAGCGAGACGCCTCTCCCTATTAGTAACTGTAGGAGGTGGAAGAAGTGGAGTGTGATCTTCAGTAGAGACGGCTGAAGTCGCAACATTGACGACCGACTCAACAATTTCATCAATCGTCATTTCACATTCGACAGGTGCATGATCTTTCGATTCATCCTTCTCAGCAATTTGGGTCAGTAAAATTAAATGAGAAATGTCCTAAAAGCAGATAAATTAAGGACAATTAGATTCATAACAACTACAAAAGCATAATCTTGAATTAATAAAAGAATCGTATTCATTATCTTACCAGCGTTGATTTTTTCTTCCTTCTTTCACCTTCAGTATTTGTTGAGTTGGCTTTTAACATGAAAATGTACAATATTAATGGATAGATGAAATTAAATGTAAATGAAAAATCACAATCCAAATAAAGTATTCAAAATTATCTTCCTCTTTTTGTCTGTATCACTAATAATCTCTTGCAGTGTCGTCAAAATCTGGCTTGCAGCTTCAACATCTGTACATTTTTTCCTACTTGCAGATTCTTCTTTACAGTCTTCTGTTTTATTTTCATCATCTTCTTATATGAAAAATGAAAAACTTAGTGAGCCAAATGAATGTATAGAGTTGGTATAACATCAATATACACAAGCAAATAGTAGAAAATAACAAGCATACATTATATAATATATTATACTCATGGTATAATGTAGGTATATAAATGGTATACTACTATCATATCATTACTATACTGTAATGAAAGTCTAAAAGAAATCATTGGTTTTGAAGCTTAGAACATTTACCTTCTGCAATAGGGATTTCAGATAATTAATTTCTTTAAAAATCTTATCAAAACCCTCTTTCAACATTATTTTGATCTTGTTACAACAATTGCATTGCCTTCCAGGTATACTCATGGTTACAACAGCCTTATTAACAGGAATATTACCGTCAATAGTTTTATTTACAGGAGACGGCAAAAGAAAAATTGGGGGATCAACAAAGACATCGTAATCTGGAAATTGATGTTCGCCCCCATCTTGTTCTGCAATCAAGCCATCCATGTATGGCTGGAGTAGCTCATTGGGGCTTGCTACAAAACTTTTGAACTGAAAATAGCCAAATATGATATCATAAGAAATTTGACAACAAAGAATAGTTCAATTATAGTATAAATGTTGTGTATATATAATATATGATCAAATACATGAAAAATTACCTTATTAACAGATAAATTGTTTTGCACCTTCTCCATGCTCTTAAAATTGGGCGTGCCAATGCAAGTCCAGTTTAGTATACGAGGAAATCCATTGATATATCGATTGACAAACAAACCATCAGTATCAACAAAACACCCATAAAACCAAACTTGTAATGCGATTGGGAACCCAAAAAACATGTACATGATCGGGAATTTGCCCCTCCCAGCTTTCGACCGGATTGCATTCGCTGCAAAATTATCCTTCATGGATTCTATTGTCGCGTCAAAAAGAGCCTTGCCCTAGGGATAATCCATATATTCACCAGTTTGTACAAGTTCAAAATCAACTTCATTTACCAACTTTTCCATCTTATTAGGAAACAAAAAACAATTAATGAAGAACAAAACTGCAATCTTCACAGCATCATCATCATTCTCCCATACCCTATTTGTAAATGTGTGAACTATACACTTCTTATTTATACGTGTCACTCCCTTAAAGTATTTATCCTTCAAAATTTGACCCTTAAAACTAGTTGTAATGTTTATGGTTTTTCTAGTGCATTTCAAACCCATTATCATTGCAAATTCAACTATGGAGAATTTTGCAATAATGTTATTGAATTTGAAGACCAGAATAAACTCGTCTTCTTGAAAAAACTCTCAACAATATGTTATGAACAATCTGAGGTTGCCAAAGCAATTGCTTCATATCAAGAAAGTGGCCAAAACAAGTCTCCCAGAACTTGAGTAGTTGGTAATCTATCAGAGTGGAAATCAACATGTTGTGTGCGTTCAAGTTAGTTAGGCAACCAACCCTGGCTAGGTATCTATCTTCAAGTTTAACAATATATTGATATTCCTACAGGTGTATAATACCAGAATAACATGTTAAAAAGGTGTATAATAACAAAATAAAAGGTGTATAATATCAGTATAATCATTCCAATAAATATAAGATCATTATACATCTTTATATCATAATATACATTATAATAGTATAACACCTTTATACTCTACTATCACAGTTCAAAGAAAGTTGAACAGACCACACAACCATTTACTATCACATTTAGAAGAATACGGATACAAGATTCGTAAGAGTGACATTTACCTGGTTCTCAGCATTTATGTTCTTCCTGTTGGTAGAGGATGAACACTCGTTCTTCATTGTAACAATGGAAATCACAACTGAATTGAAAGCTGAATCGAAGAAGACACAGAGATTAGGGCACAAAAAATGGAAACAACCTGAATCGAAAGTTGAATAGCAAGGATGTGATTTGCGCGCATACATACATACATACATACATATATATATATATATAATATGTACGGTAATTCTGAATGAATAATATGGGTATAACATAAGGATAATTCATGTATAAGAATTGTTCGGTCGTTTGGCAAAAACAATTCGGGATGAATAATGCGAGGATAAACGAATAATGCACACATATATATATATATGTACTTTATTTATGACTGAATATGTCGGGACCCCTTTGCTCTAAGCCAAGGGCGGCTCGACCGGCATAGCGGCCAGACGAACCCTCTCACCAAGATGAGTTCGCCCGACTACTATTAAGCCCTTTGCAAATCTCATATGATCGGACAATTTCAGAATAATTGAAACAATTAAAAGCAAAAGTAAGCAACAATTCAAAACGGAAGCATTTTATTTACATCAGTCTTGTCCAAAATACATATTTGACCATTTACATTAGTATAATTACGGCCATCCTCAAAAGAAAAAGAAAAGACCAAAAGAAGCTGAGAAGAGAGTTGTCAGGGAGTCAGGCAATTACTACGTCTTTCCCCTTGTCGGCCGCCGTAGAACCTGAAATGGTGATAGAGCAGTGAGCCTATAATCAACGTGGCTCAGTGAGTAGGAAGTTCAGCATGTCATCCATAACCAGTATTCCAAAACCATGCAAATATGTATGAGTAGTAAAGATGATAAGACATTCAAAAGCATGACATAGAATAAAAATAGTTATAAATAGTGCAACAAATTCATAAAACATCTCAAATCCATGACAGTTAAAAACGCATCCAAGCTAGGTTAACTCAACAACCCAACCTATGGTTATCGCTCGAGCGGGTCGTAAGTCAGGCGCATTGGCCACTTGAGCAGGTCGTAAGCTAGGCATGCTTCTCGAATACCCTAACCCCGTGCTCAGTCCTCAAGTGCCATCACTCAAGTGGGTCAAAGGCTAGGTGCATTAACCATACACCCTAGCCCCACGCTCGGACCTTGAGTCAGATCTCATCGTGTACCCTGACACCACGCTCGGACCTCGAGCCCTTGGTCTCACTACTTTGTACATCTAACTATCTCAAAACTAATCAGATGTATTCAAACCTTGTGAAACCATTGAAACCATGATATATCATGCAAGTTTAATGCAAGGAATAAAAATTACAAAAGACACCTGAGTCAAACTACTCACAGGGATGCTCCGCTCCTGACGCTCCTCTCCCGATCGGTCGCATCACGCTAGTATCGGGTCTTGAGAAATCGTCGTAACCTTTTATCATTAACATGGGACTTGGATCATTCTACCCGTACATCATTGGTCAATTAATAACTTGACTTAGGCAAGAATAGTTCACCCATGTTTATTCCACTTGCCTTAGTTGCTAAGTCGATGTGATTGACCTTGGTCAATCTCGGTCAACCCTAGTCAACCTATCACTTGCTAACCTAGCTGGTCAACAGAGCCCCTACTAGTCAATTCTTGTCTTCATGGGGTCAATTGGGCCAAAAAGGGGTCAATATTCCTAATTCTCATAACTTAGGCACAACACTAGCCTATGGCCCCGTCTGCGCAACTATTTTCCAAATTTTTCTACGGGCAATCTGTACATCGGATTTTCACTAAACCTTGCAGAACTGTTTTAGACTCCCCAAAGTTTTCTCAGAATATTGAATCACCATTTTTGGACTTCATTTACTAGGGTTTCAAGGTAGAAATCCAGAGACTGTACAAATCCCGTATACCATGTAACAGCAGTGACTGTTTGCTTGAATTGGCCTACCTATACTTATCAGAATGTTCTGAAATTTTGTAGGCAACTTCGAGACATATCTAAGGGTCTCTCCACCAAATTTTAGCTCAATCTATCACGGTTTGTCAGTCAATTTTATCTCAGAAATTTCAGCCAGATTGTAGGAAATTTCTGGGTGCATAGATTCCACTATCTTTCTATAATTCTTTCCCTCATTAAATCACAATTCCTATGGGTTGTTTCTTGTGTCTAATTGCAATTTACAGGTCATAACACATCCATTACTACAACCACTTCGAATTAGTAACATGCAACATCAAAAACATGTCTACCATTCCATCAATATTCTGCTATGTTCTAAGGAACACAAGAAATCTATCCTAGCACCCTACAATCATGGCATATTTCCAAGTATAACAAAACACATCCAGAAGAGTTCAAGGTCAAGTCTTTATACCCTTCTGGAGTTTCTTCTATGTGGTCTACAATGCCTCTGTTTCTAGCCCGAAAGGGTGCCTTTAGGTGTCTCAAATATAGCTCTTATTTTGGTCCCAACTGTTTTTGTCGGCACTGTTGCAACAGTAACAACAGTATGTCTAACAGTTAGTGACAGTGACTTATAAAACACATTAAACATTTTAATTTCTTATTTCTACCACTTGGGCACTTGAATACTCATGATAAGGAGTAGAATGATGGATTTTTACCTTAGGGACATGCCTAGAGTGGTTCAAGAGTGAGCTTTTTCAAGGTTGCTCCAACTGTCTCTGTTACACAGTTGTGACAGTGAGTAAGTAATCAACTTCAAGGGTTCTAAAATCATGTACAAGGCCTTATTTCTCGTTCTCTAACTCTTAGAGATTAAAGTACATGCAAAAATGAGGAAAATGAACCATTTTACCTTTAAAAAGGAACTGGAAATGGCCAAGGTCTAAGGCTCCAAAGGGGTTCTAGCACACACTTTCTGGTTTTTCTGGGTTTAAACAGTGCGGACAACACCTTTTCTTGATGATTTTTGCTTCAGACAACTCTAAGATTGGGCAAGCCACTCGTGAGACTTTGTAGATGGTGGTACAAGCTTCAAATCAAGCTTTAGTTTGTTGGATTTGGTTGAAAATTGAGGAAGATCTAAGCTAGGGAAGTTGGTTACAGTAAGCTGAAATTTTCGGATTTGAGCTCAAAGAAGGCCTTTTTATTACATGGGGGTGCTTTCGTGGCAAAGATGAGGGTGACATGTGGCTACCCAGGTGACACTTAACCTCACATGCTAGATGCCCAGTTGGCAGCCTTCATTGGCAAAAAGGGAGGCTATGAAGTGATGGCCAAAACCAAGGATCTAAACCATGAATTCCTATGGTTTTGCTGGAAAATCTACTGAACATTCGTCAAAAATGGGCTAAAAATCAGATATTTCACGCACAAGAGGACAAAGGAGAAGGGGGGCTTTGTTTGGGCGCATGGGCCGGCCAGGCATGGGTCGGCCCATGCTGGGCTTGCAAGGGCCAGCCCATGTTGGGCTTGGGGCTCAGCTGACCGTTCAGCCCGCACAAGCCATTTGGCCCGTGCGCCAGCCCAGAATTTTTTTTTTATTTCTCTCTTATACATACATATACTATTATATATATATATATATATACGTATTTTATATCAATATTTTGCATTTTTTCTAAAATTATAAAATTTACTAATTTATCCTTTTCCAAAATACCACTATTATACCTCTTTTCATCACTTATTCAATTATTTTCTCCAAAAATTGAATAATTTTCCCAAAATTCATATTTTTCTTCCAAAAATTTTATTTATCATTCTAAAAATTCAATAATTGTTCCAAAAATTCATAAATCAATCCTATAAATTATTTTCCTAAAAAAACCACATTTTCTTAATATTTTCGTGTGTTTCCTCCTTAAAATTGTATTTTCTCATATTATTCTCATTTTCTTAAATAATTAACTCAAAATTGGGAATAATTGGGAATAATTCTGTATTTTCTCATTAAAATTTCAAAAAATAATAGAGTACATATATGTCGGATCCGTCAATCCTATGCCAAAAATATGGGTCGTCATAGTCTCCCTTTCTTAAAATGAATTTCGTCCTCAAAATTCTCTAATGCACTAAAGGTCAAGGGGCAACTCCCATAATCTCCGAGAAATGACTCGCCATGTAATCCTCTCGCTCGCAAGTGTCCTGCTCAGCATTGTAGAACTGCCAACGTACTCATATCATCGGTATCTCCTTGTGGCGTAGTTTTCTCATGGCTCGATCAATGATGGCCACCGGAGCCTCATCATACGTACAATCCTCTTGCAAGTCAACATGTCTCCAATTAATCACGTGCGAGGCATTAGGGTGGTACTTCCTCAACATCGATACATGGAACACATTATGTACCCCCGATAACTGAGACGGTAACACCAATCGGTATGCAACAAGACCTACACACTCCAGGATCTTGAAAGGTCCAATATACCTCGGTGTGAGTTTCCCTGAAATGTCAAACCGAGTCTGCCCCTTCCTAGGGGAAACTCGTAGGAGTACATGATCTCCGATCGCAAACTCTAGGACCTTCCTCCTATTATCTGCATAGCTCTTCTGCCGGTCCTGAGCTGTCTTTATGTTCTGACAGATTCGCTGAATCTTCTCATTTTGTTCTTGTACAAAAGTTGGGCCCAGAGTTACTGTATCACCAACCTCAGCCTAAAAAGCTGGTGATCGGCAAGGTCGGCCATATAATGCCTCAAAAGGTGCCATACCGATACTCGCTTGGTAGCTGTTATTATATGCAACCTCACATAGGGGCAAGTGATCTTCCCAACTACCACCAAAATCAACAATGCATGCTCTCAACATATCCTCAAGTACTTATATAACTCTCTCAGACTGTCCATCAGTCTGTGGATGGAAAGGTCGGCCATATAATGCCTCAAAAGGTGCCATACCGATACTCGCTTGGTAGCTATTATTATATGCAACCTCACATAGGGGCAAGTGATCTTCCCAGCTACCACCAAAATCAACAATGCATGTTCTCAACATATCCTCAAGTACTTGTATAACTCTCTCAGACTGTCCATCAGTCTGTGGATGGAAGGCTGTGTTCAGGTTCACACTAGTCCCCAATTGATTCTACAAGCTCTGCCAAAAACGGGATGTAAACCGAGCATCTCTATCTGACACAATGGACACTGGGACCCCATATAATCTCACAAGCTCGCGGATATATAGTCGACTCAGCCTCTCCACTGAATCTCTACTATGTATCGGGAGGAAATGAGCCGACTTAGTAAGTATGTCTACAATGACCCATATAGCATCGTGTCTTCGCTGAGTCTGGGGCAGTCCCATCACAAAGTCCATGGTAATGTGCTCCCATTTCCACTCAGGAATAGCCAAGGGCTGTAATAAACCATCGAGTCTCTGGTGCTCAGCCTTAACCTACTGGCATGTATCACATCTCTACATAAAGGTTGCAATATCCCGCTTCATCCCTAGCCACCAATAAATACATTGAACATCCTGATACATCTTATTGGCACTTGGATGGACGGTATACCTTGAGTGGTGCAGCTCTGCTAGCACTCCTTGTCTCAGGCGAGGGTCATCTGGTACCCACAATCGTCTCCTAAATCTCAGTGCACCATCAGTATCAACCGACCACTCCACACAAGAAGTGTCGTCTGCCCGCCCCTAAATCTCAGTACATCATAAAATCAACATCATGAGGCTGAACCTCCATAATCTCAGTAAGCAACACCAGCTGGGATCTCATCTGTGCACTGACTCTCGTCTCAGTCAAAGTCTCGTAAATATTCATCGCTGTCACATAATCAATCATCCTCCACTCTTGAGACATGCCTAGCCACACAAGCAGTCTCGACCCATACTCTACTAAGCGCATCAGCCACTACATTGGTTTTCCCTAGATGGTACTCTATGGTAAAGTCATAATTCTTAAGTAGCTCTATCTATCTCCTCTGCCTCATGTTAAGGTCTTTCTATGAAAATAGGTACTTGAGGCTCTTATGATCAGAATACAGTGTGAAATGCTCACCATACAGATAGTGTTGCCAAATCTTGAGTGCAAACACTACTGCTACCAACTCTAGATCATGCACAGGGTAGTTCCTCTCATGAACCTTCAGAGCGACTACTCCATTACCCTGCATCAAAACACACCCCAAGCCTGTCCCACAAGCATGTGTATATATCGTCAACTCAAGGCCTGGTTCGGGTAGCACAAGAATTGGGGCAGATGTCAAATGACGCTTCAACTCAAGAAAGGCTTCCTCACACTTATCTGTCCACACAAAAGGCGTATTCTTCTGGGTAAGCTTTATCATGGGAGCAGCGATCTTTGAGAAGTTTGGCACAAATCTGCGATAATAGCTTGCCAAACCCAAAAAGCTTCAGATATCAGTCACTGTGGTAGGTCTTGGCCAACCTATAATAGCCTCGACCTTAGCTGGATCAACTAAAATGCCCCCAGCCCCAACTACATGGCCCAAAAATTAGACTTCTGTCAACCAGAACTAGCACTTGCTGAACTTAGCATACAACTGGTGATCTCGGAGAGTCTGTAGTGCGGTCCTCAAATGCTCAGCGTGTTCTTCCCTAGTCTTCGAATAAATAAGGATGTCATCGATAGAGATGATGACAAATGAGTCAAGATAGGATGAAACACTCTCTGCATCAAGTCCATGAACATTGGTAGGCGTTTGTCACGCCAAACAGCATGACTAAGAACTCTTAGTGCCCATAACGAGTTCTGAAAGCCGTCTTCGGTATATCCTCTTCCCTAACTCTCAGCTGATGGTACCCAGATCTCAGATTGATCTTTGAAAACATAATGACACCTTGGAGCTGGTTAAGTAAGTCATCAATACGCGGGAGAGGGTACTTGTTCTTCACTGTCACCTTGTTCAACTGCCTGTAGTCGATACATAGGCGGAGGCTCTCGTCCTTCTTCCTAACAAACAGTACCGGGGAACCCCAAGGTGACACACTAGGAGAGATGAAACCCATACTCAACAACTCGTCCAACTGGACCTTCAACTCCTGTAACTCCTTAAGGGCCACGCAGTAAGGAGGAATCGATACCGGTCGTGTCCCTGTAATGATCTCGATGACAAAGTCGATCTCTCGTTTGCAGGTAAGCTAGGTAGATCCTCATGGAACACATCAGGGAAGTCTCTAACAACTGGGATCTCATCAATGGACGGTCGTGCAGGTGCCTCATCTATGGTCATCATACTAACTAGGGTATCCATCTCATGCTGCATCACTAATTGGCCTTGAGTGGTCTGCCTGTCAGAGGCTCTACCCTGGAAGACGATAGTCGGTTGGCCTGGAATCTGAAACACAACCCTCTTGGCGAAGCAATCGATATATGTGTGATATGCAGCCAGCTAGTCTATACTGAGTATGGCATCAAACTCAAGAAACTCCAACACTCGTAGATCTACTAGGGTAACAAGGTCTCCCAACTTTAGCACACACTTTTCACAGATCATGTTGGGGTAGATGTGATCCCCAGCGGCAGTACTCAACATCAAACAAGTGGAAGCCCTAACTGGTCTAAGTCTTAGTCTATACACAACACATCCAGAAATGAAGGACAAGGTAGAACCAACACCAATCAATACATAAACAGATGAATCACAGAGTAATACAGTACCTTCCACCAGGGTTCTCGTTGAATCCGGGTCAGGCTGGGTGATGGCCTGTGCTCTATCTCTTGTAACCAGAGTAGATGAACTAGGACCACCAATAAGAGTTGGACACTCAGCCTTCTTGTGTCCAACCTGTCTACACTGAAAGCACGTAAGTGGTGGCTTGTGTCCTTCCCTGACCCTACCCACGGCTTCTACCACGGCCCCTGCTTCGGTGCTACTGCCTGGTTGGCGGTCTGGCTGGGAGTGCTGCTCGGCTATGTCTCATAGTATCTCCTCTTCCTCTGCCTCTACTGACGACCATGATCTCGATAGCCTCCAGACCCACCTCTATGTGATGGCTGAGTCTGCGATGCGGCCTGCTGCTGTGATTGCAGTTGAGGGGTACCGCTCGGCATTACAGAAACCTCTGGTCGCTCATCCAGTCCGGCCATCTCATATCGCAAAGGCCTCTCTCTGGACCTCCTCTAAAGTCTAGGCCTTGGATGTAGAAGTCGGCTATCTAATAGCGACCCTCAGCCCTCGTCGATAGAATCCGACTCTCTCGCTCTGTTCAGCTATCAAGCCCCCGACAGAAGCCTCTAGCTGTAGGAACCAGTGTGTGTACTCTCTAATAGTTATAGTCCCCTGCCGTAGGCTCAAAAACTCCACCTTCTTACGTTCCCTCTCAGTCTCGGGAACGTAAGCCACTAAGAACAACTAACTAAATCTGGCCCAAGTAGTGATCTAACCTTCTATGCTCCTCGTGGATCACCACCATCTAGCAGCCTCACCCTCTAACATATGTGTCGAGAAGAAAACCCAGTCTGCCTCTAATAACTGTAGAGACTTGGCGTTTTTCTCCATGTTGAGCACTACTTTCTGTTGTCTCTACACTGATACCTCCCCTAAATGTCATAGGGCATAGATCCATAAAACTCTTGAGGAGCCTAGTATGGGCTCTCTCATCCCTCTGTCCGTCTTGGGCTGGGGCTAAGAGTACTACCACTTGTCCGACTAGTGGCTCAACAGCCGGTGCCATGGGTGGAACAGGCTGCGCTGTTGGCTCGGCTATCTACCTCTCTGCCTCCAATCGATCTAGCCTTTGCATCAGCAAGGCTGTCTGGGCGTAAGCCGCCTCATTAGAGGCCCTAATAACTACCTCGAGTCTCTGTATATGATCTAGCTTGGGCTGAACAGGAGGGGGTGGTGGTGGCGCAGGCTTTTTAGGCTCATGTGGCAGTCTGCCCCGCCTAGGCGGCGCCGTACCTCGCCGGGGTGGCATATCTATTTGCAGTTTAAACCGGATTGTTGGTTATTCATATATTCAAAATAGACCCGACTCTAAAAGTTTACTGGTGATGTTCAAATACATTTTATGATTGTTAGTCCTCTTCTCTTCATTCAAGGACTTACTTACTTTCGCAATCATTCTGATATCGTCTAGGTTTTCCACTTATTTGTGTTTGAACCGCGTTCTGATAGCAAGTCTGTCGAGACCCCTTGCTCTAAGCCAAGGGTGGCTCGACCGGCACAACGGCCTAACGAACCCTCTCACCTAGACGAGTTCGCCCAACCACTGTTAAGCCCTTTGCAAATGTCATACGATCGGACAATATCAAAATAATTGGAACAGTTAAAAGCAAAATTAAGCAACAATCCAAAACGGAAGCATTTTATTTACATCAATCTTGTCCAAAATACATATTTGACCATTTACATTAGTATAATAATGACCAACCTCAAAAGAAAAAGAAAAGACCAAAAGAAGTTGAGAAGAGAGTCGTCAGGGAGTCAGGCAATCACTACGCCTTTCCTCTTGTCGGCCGCCGTAGAACCTAAAATGGTAATAGAGTAGTGAGCCTATAATCAACGTGGCTCAATGAGTAAGAATTTCAGCATGTCATCTATAACCAGTATTCTAAAACCATGCAAATATGTATGAGTAGTAAAGATGATATGACATTCAAAAGCATGGCATAGCATAAAAATAGTTATATATAGTGCAACAGTTTCGTAAAACATCTCAAATCCATGACAGTTAAAAACGCATCTAGGCAAGGTTAACTTAACAACCCAACCTGTGGTCATCGCTCGAGTGGGTCGTAAGTCAGGCGTACTGGCAACTTAAGCGGGTCGTAAGCTAGGCGTGCTTTTCGAACAACCTAACCCAGCACTCGGTCCTCAAGTGTCGTCACTCAAGCGGGTCGAAAGCTAGACGCGTTAACCATATGCCCTAACCCCACGCTCGGACCTCGAGTCAAATCTCATCGTGTACCCTGACCCCGCACTCGGACCTCGAGCCCTTGGTCTCACTACTATGTACATCTAACTATCTCAAAATCAATCAAATGTATTCAAACCTTGTGAAACCATTGAATCCATGACATATCATGCAAGTTTTATGTAAGGAATAAAAATCACAAAAGACACCTGAGTCAAACTATTCACTGGGATGCTCTGCTCTCAACGCTCCTCTCGCGATCGGTCGCGTCATGCTAGTACTAGGTCCTGCGAAATCGTCGTAACCTTGTATAATTAACATGGGACTTGGGTCATTCTACCCGTACATCATTGGTCAATTAATAACTTGACTTAGGCAAGAATAGTTCACCCATGTTTATTCCACTTGCTTTAGTTGCTAAGTCGATGTGATTGACCTTGGTCAATCTCGGTCAACCCTGTTCAACCTATCACTTGCTGACCTAGCTAGTCAACAGAGCCCCTACTAGTCAATTCTTGTCTTCATGGGGTCAATTGGGCCAAAAAGGGGTCAATATTCCCAATTCTCATAACTTAGGCACAACACTAGCCTATGGCCCCGTTTGCACAACCATTTTCCAAATTTTTCTGTGGGCAATCCGTACATCGGATTTTGCACAAAACCTTGCAAAACTATTCTAGACTCCCTAAAGTTTTTCAGAATTTTGAATCACCATTTTTGGACTTCATTTACTAGGGTTTCTAGGTAGAAATACAGAGACTGTACATATCCCGTATACCCTGTGACAGCAGTGTCTGTTTGCTTGAATTGACCTACCTATCCTTATTAGAATGCTCTAAAATTTTGTAGGCAACTTTTAGACATATCTAAAGATCTCTCCACCAAATTTCAGCTCAATCTATCATGGTTTGGTCAGTCAATTTTATCTCAGAAATTTCAGCCAGATTGTAAGAAATTTCTGGGTGCATAAATTCCACTATCTTTCTATCATTCTTTCTCTCATTAAATCACAATTCCTATGGGTTGTTTTCTTGTGTCTAATCACAATTTACAGGTCATAACAAATCCATTACTACAACCACTTCGAATCGGTAACATGCAATATAAAAAACATGCCTGCCATTCCATCAATATTCTGCTATGTTCTAAGGAACACAAGAAATCTATCCTAGCACCCTACAATCATGACATATTTGCAAGTATAACAAAACACATCCAAAAGAGTTCAAGGTCAAGTCTTTATACCCTTTTAGAGTCTCTACTATGGGGTCTACAATGCCTCTGGTTCCAGCCCGAAAGGGTGCCTTTAGGTGTCCCAAATATAGCTCCTATTCTGGTCCCAACTGTTTTTGTCGGCACTGTTGCAACAATATGTCTAACAGTTAGCGATAGTGACTTATAAAACACATTAGACGTTTCAATTTCTAATTTCTACCACTTAGACACTTGGATACTCAAGATAAGGAGTAGAATGATGGATTTTTTACCTCAGGGATGTGCCTAGAGTGGTTCAAAAGTGAGTTTTCCCAAGGTTGCTCCAATTGTCTCTGTTACACAGTTGTGACAGCAAGTAATCAACTTTAAGGGTTCTAAAATCATGTACAAGGCCCTATTTCTCATTCTCTAACTCTTGGAGATTAAAGTATAAGCAAAAATGAGGAGAATGAACCATTTTACCTTCAAAAAGGAACTTGAAATGGCCAAGGTCCAAGGCTCCAAAGGTGGTTCCAGCACACACTTTTTGGTTTTTTTGGGTTTAAAGAGTGTGGACAACACCTTTTCTTGATGATTTCTACTTTAGACAACTCCAAGATTGGGCAAGCCACTTGTGGGACTTTGTAGGTGGTGGTACAAGCTTCAAATCAAGCTATAGTTTGCTAGATTTGGTTGAAAATTGAGGAAGATCTAAGCTAGGAAAGTTGGTTACAGGAAGCTGAAATTTCTGGACTTGAGCTCAAAGAAGGCCTTTTTGTTACATGGGGGTGCTTGCTTGGCAAAGATGAGGGTAACATGTGGCTACCCAGGTGGCACTTAACCTTACATGCTAGATGCCCAGTTAGCAGCCTTCATTGGCCAAAAGGGAGGCTATGAAGTGATGGCCAAAACCATGGATCTAAACCATGAACTCCCATGGTTTTGTTGAAAAATCTGCTGAAAATTCGTCAAAAATCGGCCAAAATTCGGATATTTCACGCACAAGAGGACAAAAGAGGAGGGGGCTTTGTTTGGGAGCATGTGCCCTATTTGGCGCATGGGTCGGCCAGGCGTGGGCCGGCCCATGCTGGGTCGTTGGCCCGCGCGCCCTGGCTTGCACCGGTTGTTTGGCTCGTGCGCCCTGACTCGCACCAGCCATTCGGCCCACACCAGCCGTTTGGCCCGTGCGCCGGCCCAAATTTTTTTTCCTCTCTTATACATACATATACCATTATATGTATATATATACGTATTTTATATTAATATTTTGCATTTTTTTTAAAATTATAAAATTCACTAATTTATCTTTTTCCATCGAAATACCACTATTATACCTCATTTCATCACTTATTCAATTATTTTCTCCAAAAATTGAATAATTTTCCCAAACTTCATATTTTTCTCCCAAAAATTTCATTTATCATTCTAAAAATCTGATAATTGTTCCAAAAATTCATAAATCAATCCTATAAATTATTTTTCTCAAGAAAACACATTTTCCTAATATTTCTGTGTGTTTTCTCCTTAAAATTGTATTTTCTCATATTATTATCATTTTCTTAAATAATTAACTCAAAATTGGTAAAAATTGGGAATAATTCTATATTTTCTCATTAAAATTTCAGAAAATACATAGAGTTCATATATGTCGGATCCATCAATCCTATGCCAAAAATATGGGTCGTCACAGAATAATGCAAGTATAACAAACGAATAATTCATGTATAATACATTTGAATAGCAGTATAATGTGACAATAATTTCATAATAATCCTGGGATAAAGATTGTTCGGTTGCTTGGTGCGAAAGTTCGAGAACGATATGTGAACAATTTTAGAATAATTTCATACAATTATTTATATAATTGATTACATATATATATATATATACACCATGTTATTTGTATATCATGCATAAATAATTACACGTATATATATATACACCATGTTATTTGTATATCATATATATATATAAAACATGGTGTATATATTCCATGTATTTGTATGTCATACATAAATAATTACACATATATACACACCATGTTATTTGTATATCATGCATAAATAATTACATGTATATATACACCATGTTATTTTTATATCATACATAAATAATTACACGTATATATACACCATGTTATTTGTATATCATGTATAAACAATTATAACAATAATTGTATGTATAACAATTATATATATAGATATATAGATATTTGTATGTCACATTATTTACCTATATAAGC
Source organism: Tinospora cordifolia (assembly GCA_030144865.1). Classification (NCBI taxonomy): domain Eukaryota; kingdom Viridiplantae; phylum Streptophyta; class Magnoliopsida; order Ranunculales; family Menispermaceae; genus Tinospora; species Tinospora cordifolia. Next base: position 23,638 of record JAJIYU010004670.1, read on the forward strand.
AATTATTTAAGTAATTGCATGTATAAATAATTATATGTATATATACATATTTCTACACACACACACACACATATATATATATATATATAGATGTAGTGGGATAATGTTAAAATAACAATCGAATAATGGAAATATAAAATTATTGTTCCTCTCTGTTTTTGCTTGTTGTTCTTCTATTTCTGCTATATCCATTACATAAAATTATTTATATAATGGATATAG
>JAJIYU010004671.1:0-23803 GCA_030144865.1 Tinospora cordifolia
AATGCCAAGCGCCGAGTTTTATAAAGAGAAGCAACTCAGCTTAATCCAACGAAAATTTTGTACGTTAATAGCACTATAGCCCTAGTGTACGTTAATAACACTATGGTGTACGTTAATAACACTATATGTGTTTCATTCCTATAGTGTTTGTATGTGTTTCATTCCTATAGTGTTTCTCTTATGAAAACACATTTTTAATATTGAATGATAATTTATTTAAATTTTTGTCGTGTTTAATCATGTTTAACCTGTGTTGACTCAAACTCATTTAAGCTAAACTTAAACTCCATCAAATGTATATCGCGTTCGAGTTAAGTTATCTTGTCGTATCGCAAATGATCACCTTTCATTAAATGATAAACCTAAAATATGCTTTTTAATGGAAACATTCACTTAAGGTTACATTACATGTTCTTTTCGTTTTGAGTTGGGCTCAATCTCCGATTTGTTTTTTTAAATAAGAAAAACCACCCTTGTATTTCCATTTATATTTCCTTGCATCATCAGCACATTTTACATGCTATTCGGACTAGCAAAAGCAGGAAACCATTTGTTTTTTAATCCTCTTTTTTTTTCCCACAGCTTTTTTATTAGAACAACACTTGACTAGCACACTTTTTTAATGCAATAGCCCTTTAAAGTTGTTAGATTGTCTTGTACACGTATTGATCCAAGGTAATTCAAGCACTTTTATGGGTAATGTTAATGTGTTTCCGAAGTGTTTTTCTTTTGATTAATACTACTGCGGATCTACATTTTTGCAGGTTGTTCATTTCTTCCTTAAAATTCAGTAATAGTCTTAATTCCACAGTAGACAGATTTTGGGAGGTGAATGCAGGAGACTGGTTGTATCCTACCTGCAGGTGGTGTGTGTACAATGAATCATATTTTGTGGATTTTCTTTCATTATTTAACCATAAAAGAGTTACTGTATGTATAATCTAATCTAATCTAATCTAATATTCCTTGTCAAACCTTTTTAGAAGAATCTTGTGTATGCTTGATCTAATAATCTTCAAGGCTAAACCTTTTGTGTGCGTGATGTAAATACTCATTCTTAAAGAGAATAGAAAATACCTTATATAAATGTTAATAAAAACTAACTATGCACGAAATGCCAAATACTTGTATACATACTGCAAATTCTACTTTACTGCTGCTTATAAGGAGAATAAATGTGGTATTATCTTTTATAATTGGAAAAAATTGATGTTTTAATCCTCTAATTCCTGTTTCCAAGCTAAAAATTGTACCATATTTAATTGGCAAGTTCTATTTTAAATTGTGACCCAGGTGAGATGCACTCCCTGAGTGGTAAATCATATGGGGCATTTAATAATTGATTAAGTCTTTGCGTGGTATTAGGGCATTAGCAATAGTTAAAGCCTATTCAAGGTTTGATAAATCACTAACATCCTCAATTCATTAAAATGTTATTTATTAGATTATTTTTATAATAGTTCAAGTTTATTAATTATATTATATAAAATTTATAATCTCATTAATTTATTAAATATATTAATTATAATATTATATTTATTAAATACAATTTTTTATAAAATAATTATTTAAATTTATATAAAAATAATATTTGTATAATTATTTATTTGAACTATTAAATTAAATTTATTTATTTATTGTAATTATTTTAAATAATTATTTTAATTATTTTATTTGACAGACGTCTTGACGCTCAATGAGCGGCATTGGACCGCACATTGAACGTGATTACTGGTGCCCTTGGTATACCGGTTAGAAGAAAAAACGAGTCAAGATACCGTATCGAAGAAGTTTAGAACATCGGCCACATGGACTCTGAGGTCGACCAAGTCTTCCTCGTGGGTCCTAATATGCCTGTGTTGTCACATTGGAATTAATTGGAAGAGTTCATAGAGTCACCATTGGCTTCTTTCTCAAGTTCTTTCCTACACTCGTTCAGCAAAGTTAGGAAGGATTATATTTTGTTATAAGTAAACAAACATCTTAGCAGGGCCATAGAGATGCTCAGACCAATGCCTCTTTCTAACTGTCAAAATAGATAGCATTATTAATTCTCTCAAGCTCAAGTGATTTCCTAGCATGGCTGGCTTCCTTTTGCTCCTTCTCTTGGCACTTCCTGCTACTACTGTATCAGCTTTAGAAAAACACACCAACATAACGTTAGGTTCTTCCCTTTCACCAACCAATGGCCCTTCCTCATGGCTCTCACTTTCCGGCCAATTTGCCTTCGGTTTCTACCCACAAGCCGGTGGTGGCTTCGCAATAGGAATATGGTTTGCCAATATTCCTCAAAAGACGCTAGTTTGGACAGCAGCAGTGGATTATCCCTCAGCCTCTAAAAATGTCTCCTTGATCTTAGCCGAGAAAGGCCTCTCTTTGCAACATGACCAAGGACAAGACATATATAGCTCCATCTTCATGACAAGCCAGGCCACCGCCTCGGCCTCCATGCTTGATTCCGGCAATTTCGTGCTCTTTAACATCAGCTTTGATGTCATATGGCAGAGCTTCGATTCGCCAACCAACACAATTTTACAAGGTCAGAGACTCTCATCAGGGAAGCAGTTGTTCTCCAGTGTTTCTGAAACCAATCATTCCACTGGAAAGTTTAGGCTATCTATGCAATACGATGGTAATCTTGTCCAATACCCGGTTGGGACTGCTAATGATGCTTTCAATGCTTATTGGGCTTCCGGTACAGACGGTGAAGGATCTGGTGTAAGTTTAAATCTTGACAATGATGGCCGCCTCTACTTGCTTAGATCTGGCTTCAATATGAAGAATATGACTAATAGTTTTTCGTCATCTAACGTCTTCTACCGGATGACCCTCGATGTGGATGGCATTTTCAGGGTGCATTCACTAAGTTTATCAGAGAAGAAAGGTGGCAATTGGTCAATTCAATGGGCTTCCTCGAATGATAAGTGCCTTCCGCACGGCTTGTGTGGCTTAAATGGGTATTGTGTTCTTCTCCCTAATGAAGAAACTGGTTGCAAGTGTCTTCCTGGTTTTACTTCAATTGATCAGGTTCAACCAACTCTAAATTGCAAGAGGAACGTCACCATCCAATGCACAAGTGATCAGAAAGAGGAGCACACAAATGTGAGAATGGAGGCTCTTGAAAATATCGTATGGGGAGATAACCCATACGTAACTATAGCATCCACGACTGAAGAAGATTGCAAAACCATGTGTTTGAATGATTGTAAATGCGAGGGCGTTCTGCTCGAGAGAGGAAGATGCACGTTACAAAGTCTGCCATTAAGGTATGGGAAGGTAAGAGGCAATGCTTTCACCAAAGCTTTCATTAAAATGAGTAACACAGTTGTTCAGCCTTCTCACGGCAACAATGGTACTAGTGCTACAAACACAACAAAAGAAAGTGGCAAGAAGTTGCACCTAGGCATTTTGTTCTTGGGCGTTGCATTTCTCGCCTTTTCTTTTGCTACATTAGCTATCTCTTCTATTCTACTTTACAGAAAATACAAGATCTCGTTTGAGAGGAAAAACTCGGAAAAATTGTTTGCTGAGGAAATATCGTTGAGATCGTTTGCTTTTGTGGAGTTGGAGAAAGCAACAAATAATTTCAAAGAAGAGGTGGGCAAGGGAGCTTTTGGGACAGTATTTAGAGGAGCCTTGAGCAACAAAAGAATTGTGGCGGTCAAGCGACTAGAAAAACTAGTAGAGGAAGGAGAAAGGGAGTTCTTAACCGAGATGAGAGCGATCGGGAAAACCCATCACAAGAACCTAGTGAAGCTGCTTGGTTACTGTCACACTGGGTCGAACCGGCTTCTCGTGTACGACTATATGAGCAATGGCTCACTCGCGGACTTGCTGTTCAAGTCCTCAAGACGCTTGAGTTTCAAAGAAAGAGCAAGGATTGCTTTAGACGTAGCTAGAGGAATCTTGTATTTGCACGAACAGTGTGAGACCCAGATCGTCCATTGTGACATTAAGCCTTCAAACATCCTCATGGATGATAACTGGTGCGCAAAAATAGCTGATTTTGGATTGGCAAAGCTATTAAAGCCAGACCAAACCAAGACATTTACTGTGATTAGAGGAACGAGAGGGTATCTTGCACCAGAGTGGCATAAGAACTTGCCTATAACAGTGAAGGCAGATACATACAGCTTTGGGGTTGTGTTGTTGGAAATAGTATGCTGTAGAAGGAGCTTGGAGATTGAATGCCCGGACAATGAAATTGTTCTAGCTGAATGGGTATACGAGTGTTTTGAAAATGGTCAGTTAGGGAAGTTGGTGTCGGGGAGTGACGAAGATGAAGAAGAGGTTGACATGAGAATGTTAGAAAGGATGGTGTGCGTGGGACTATGGTGCATCCAAGATGAGCCATTTCTGCGTCCTTCCATGAAGAACGCGGTCTTAATGCTGGAAGGGTTACTGCATATCCCAGTTCCTCCTGTTCCAACGAATCACCATCACCCACAAGGCAATTAATTTATATACAGTTTTTTTTTTTTATGTTGTGATCGGTAACCAGCTTGAATGTGTCAAGGACTCGTATAACTAGTTTATTTTTCCAGTTAATGTATGAGAAATCAAGTAGGAATTTGTATATCACACACGCACACACACACGTATCTACAGATATTTGCTGAATTTAGTTGATTGTTCATGTGATTAAGTTTCGCTTTCTTCTGTCTTGATTTCAGTGTAAAATAAACCATATTATAATACACTTAAATCAATTTTTAATCTTGGAGCTTCTGATTGAAATTAAGCTCCAATGCTATAGTTTTTCTCTTAAAATTAATTGTGAGATAATGGTATGTTTAGTAGTTAAAAAAGCTTCTGTTGAAAAAAAAAAATCTCTTGAATTGGACATTCTAGAAAATTTTCTTATGATTAATTATTGATTAGTCATTGATTCAAATAAGTTTAATTCATTTTGTCACCTGCACAATTGATAAAATTATGGCAAGAAAATGATGGACCAAATAACTTTCTCGGATTCTTTTCTAAAAACTTTTTGCCAACCATACAATAGCTGTGTAATACAGTTTTTAGCAATAAAGAAATATTCTATATATTTTAATTTTCTTCTATGATGTTTTTGAGTTCAATAAAAATAACATAATACAAATATTTTAAAAAAATATACATATAAACATTGATGTATTTCAGCATAGAAATAAGGTAAAGTTGCTCGTTATTGAGCTTGTATCTTGTGGTCCTAAAGCCAACATTTTTTTCACAATGTATTCACACCAAGAAAAGCTTTTATTTTATTAGCATATCTCCAATATATCCATGCTAAAATTAGTATGGGTTTGTGGTTTTGGCATGAGTAAAAGCTCGGTATTGGCGTGGTTTTCTACCCAATCGAGTTAATGGGATATGAATGCACCTGTACGTTCAATATAATTTATGAATTTTAATGAGCATTATTTTAAATTACGGTTCAATATGTAATGCCATAGTTTTTAAAATTATAGCATAAGAAATGAATTAATGAAGCTCTTCTTAGTGAAATCTAAGTTATGCAATTTATAAAGATTGAAGGATTACAAAAGGAAATTTCAAACTTTCTTTTAAAAGGACTACGATTATTTATACTGAGAATAAGATATACACAAATTGGCTATGTCAACTATCCATTCTAGTAAAACTTCATCCATCCATTCATAAAAAGTTTCCACTATCAAGCCATGCTGGCAAAATAGTAGGCTACTTCTCCTTTAGCACTAGTTTTTCATTGATTCTTTTTTTTTTTTTTTACTCGAACCATTTATGTTGCTTGGGCATTATCTATTTAAAATTTGAAACAATTTACCCATTAACCCTTTAATGATGGTGAGAATTTGACTATTGTTGTAAGAAGGCACACATATAACAGGACGCAAATCCAACTTTTACCGAATGCGTGTCTCAACCATCTTAGTCAAGTTTCCCACCGACTCGATTGTTCATTTTTTAGTTAATTTATTTTTTTTATGATAGCATTACTTTGCTTTTCCCTTTATCATCCCGATCATTTAACATTCATCATAAGCGACATATTTGTTTTTATAACACCCTGACTCTCAAATCTTTTTACATTCGTCATATCCGATGCATTTGTCTCGCAGCTTGAGACATAATTTCATTCGTATGAAGTTCCTTTTGCTTTCTATTTGAGAACTGTTATATTACTTTTTTTACATCAATTATCACATCTGCGAGTTGCACCAGATCATATCCCAAAATGCAAAATATATATAAATAAACTGGCTTGAAACAAATTAACAATAACCTTATAATTATATAATAACTAAAAAAACTTTAATTTAATATCAGAATTAAGAACAAATCTGTGGGCCCCATAACCATGTTTTGACAATACGGCTATTGTCTAACCTAATAGCCAACATCTGATATGTCACATGCCCTACAACTAAAAATAACAAATAAAGTACATTTTCTAATACATCCTCATACTGTGAGGCACACTATCACTGATTACTATTTTCACATTGTTTGTCAGTACCAATATATTCAACGTTTACCTAAAAAAGAGTGAGTGGGGTGAGCTCAAGAGCTCAGTGGATCTTACAAAAATATCTCAGACATTATAATAGTCAAAATACAAATATGCAAGCACTTATAAAACATTAGGCATGTCAATGATTTAGTTGATTGAGTTAACTTTAAGATCGAAAGGTTTTCTTCCTTGGTATTTCCCTGTGTTCGAACTCTTGGAAGTAACACCCCGAAGTCCAATTCCTCATCATGACACAACATTAGGAATGACGTCTCACTCGATCCTCAATTCCTTCTCAACTACTGCCACAGTAGCATAGACACCCGCCTAGGGTGGGAAACATACTCACGATGATACCAGACTACTGCTACAGTATTTTCACTATCGCCTTGGTACGTGGTTAGAATCTTAATTTGTTTTTCTTTTAGTGACCACAAGCATATTCAAATTCCAATATCTGATATAATAATCAATGGATATAAATAAACAAAAAAAATCCTGCTTAAAATCATATCAAACATACTATTCGTTACATGGCAAACATGATATGATTTCTAAATTCATACAAGGTATGACATGCTATTAATCCACGTAAAAAGCAAACAGACATACATATGAATCATACCCTTCCTAGCATGCTTCTAAACAATAAAGGATGATAATCACACAAACGTGTTTAATATTTGAACAAAAATAATACTAAAGAGTCTAAGGTAGTTATTTTCACCTCAATAGTTGATTCCCTTGAATCTTTGTGTTGTTATTCCAACTTGTTTCGGGCCTCAAACTTTAATGATTTATACTATTAATTTGAGTGGTCTAACATAAAATTATGATTTAATAATTGTCTATGAACAATACCCATATACAGTATCGTATCTATGAACAGTCTCGTGAACAGTTCCTATAAACAGTGATGGTGAACAGTATCCATAAATAGTGATGGTGAACAATACCCATGAACAGTATCTGTGAATAGTACTAAAATTGTGAACAGTAGCATATTGTATGTGAACAATATTACAGTATGTATGAAAGTGAACTTTTCTATACATATTTATCTCATTTCTTGTTCTTTTGGCATTCTAATAACTCAAATCCTACACAAATAAACATGTACAAAGACATAGATAGAGTCATTATACCTACTTGATTCGTAGAGTCCTCTGGTTACTCCAAGATAAATGCTCAGAAGTATGCTCTTACTAATGCTATGTAACACCCCGGCTCCCAAAACATACACAATTTCTACATTGATCTCATACTTAGAGATACATACACATATATGTTCATTTTTGTCACATGACATCGTCAAAAAACGGGATATTACTTATTTCACACATCAATAATAAATCTCCTGGTCTCACCATGTCACATCCCACAAGATCATATGAGTAAATAAATGAATAACAAATTGGTTTATAACTAAAAACATGGGATGTCATATTTATTCAATTTAACCCAATAATAATCAAACTAGCATCTGGCTTCATGGCCTTGTTATACATAACAACTCAATAAATGAAATAAAGGGAGATTCTCTGACTACTTGCATATCTAAAGACAATAATAAACTTATGACTAAGACAACCTCATCAAGGAGATCAACCACTAAGTACACTCTACTTCGTCTCATCAACGACAATGTTCAACTATTGGGTACCTGAAAAGTAAGAAATGGGGTGAGCTCAAAGAGCCCGGTGGATCATACACAATACATCTCATACATTATTAAAGTCAAAACACATAATATGCAAATACTTATCAAACATTAAACGTTTCAAGCAATTCAATTGTTTTCAGTTGACATTCAGACCAAAAGGACCATCTTCGGCGTTCTCATCAAAACAACGAGCGCCCAGCGCTAATGACAAGGAGGGGTCATGCCCATCATCCAATGTTTAGGAACTAGGGTCCAACCTAGTGTTTCATTTCAAATATAATATCAATTTCATAATTTGAGAACACCCACAGTGATCAATTGTGACTCACTGAGCTGGTACGTGGTTTAATTCTTGATTACAGTGATCTTAAAGTGTTTAACAAGATCAAGTTCTAGCATGTTCAATATCTTCTACTTTCTACACATAAGCAAAATATTGTGAAAACATAAATTCAACATGCGCACAATTATAACACATGTTATCCAACATATAAGGCGTATCACTCAACATATCATTAATGCATGAAATCAGTCAATCCCAATAATGACATAATTACACCCAAGCATGCTCCTAGGTATTCAATCAAATAAGCATACAATCATATTTCATATTTAAAACTAAAATAATACGAAAGAGCACGGTAATCATTTTCACATTTTCAGTGAGAATCTTCAAATCCTTTTCTTCATGCACTATTGTCCCGATATCTTTAGTTCTCAACCTACGATATATATATTTTTTTCAATTATAATCATCAATTCATAATTCTAATATACCCCACGGTTTATACTATTTATCTAATTATATATATAATCAATGCTATTTTGGCTTACCATACTACATTTAATATACTAAATTTTAGCCACTATTATTATTTTTTTTCGTAATTAGTATATATATATATATACACGTATATACATAAATGCTATGTGTAGACAAATCAAGAAATAGTATACACATATATGTAAATAATATAAAATATACATATTTGTCTATAAATATATCAATAGGTTTGTATATATATTTATAAATATATCATTACATTATGAGCCCATTATATATATAATCTGTTATAAATATATATTATATCCATGTATATATAAAATCTGTTATATCTTATATATCATAATCTGTTATAAGTATATATATTATACCCATATGTAATTATCTGTAATTCTAACATATATATATAAACTAAAATTTGATATACCTATCTGCTGTTTATATATATATATATATATATATGCCCATTTCTTAACTGATTTTATATTATGAAAGCTGTAAAATTCCTCAACTTTGAATGTTAACTGATTATATATATATATATATATTACAAAATCTGTTAATCTACAAATATTATATATATTCTCACCCATATATAAATCTATTAATATTATGTAGAATCTGTTAGCAGATTTTATACTCTCGCCCATGTATGCATAAATATTATATAACATCTGTTAATTGATTAATCTTTTATATAAATCCATTATATATATTAATCCATTACGTATAGGATTGAATCCGTTATAAAACCATTATTAATATATATATATTCATCTTATATATTATATGCATCTGATTATATATATATATATTAAAGATTAATTGTGAATCATTATTATACATACATCGTTATATGTAAATTGTTATATATGTATGTCAATCGGTTTTCTATAATGCATATTATTATATTAATCCATATATGTCAATCAATTTTCTATACATATGACAATCGGTTTTCTGATACAATTACAATCAATTATATATATATATATATATATATATATATATTAATCGATTTTCTCAATCCATCCTAATATAGATATATATTATAGTATTTGTATTTATGAATCAGTTTTAACGTATATACAATATAAATTTATTTCTATTGAATTATTTAGATATATTTCCAATCTACAATTCAATATATGCTTATTAATTCAATTTAAGTATTTTTCTAACCAATTCTTAAATAACGTAACGAAAAGAGAATAAATCATACCTTTGATTTTCAATTCGCTTTCGAATGTGCTTTGAGAACTCTGTTAATAACTTCTAGATGCTCTCTTGTTCTTCTTTGGTGGCTCTAGGGTTGTAGAAAAGTTTAAAATGTTTTTAAAATAGAGGGAATTGGGGTTTATATAAAGAATTCTACGTATTATCTCAGTTGTATTAGAATACCTAGTTCCCAGTTGTATTAGAATACCTAATTTCTAGTTGTAGTAGAATATCTACAATGTAGTATCGTAGTTATATTGGAATACATGCCATGTAGTTTCCTAGTTATAGCAGAATATGTAATTAATTAAATTTTTTTCTATTTATTTATTTAGTTTTAACTTTTTTTAATTATTACATGCTTTGCAGAAACTTAGGTTTTTCCTTTCTTAGTACTATATTTGTTGTTTAGAACAACCAAAACACAAGAGAGGAAAATAGAGCAAGCAGAGAAAATCTTTTTTTTTTGAATTTGCAAATGTAATACGCAACAATTTTGGACGAAATTCAAAGAAATAAAATAATCCAACCTTGAGGAATTATTAATATTTTGTACGAAATTAGAATAAATAAAATAATCCAACTTTGAGGAATTATTATTGTTTTGTTACATAAATATGTGTATTCTAAGGTATAAAATAAAGTAAGAAAAATGAAATGCATTTTAGTGCAACATTAAAGCACACAATAATAAATATAAATATATAGACGTGTGGTGTATTTATGAATATGTGTATGTATTAAATATAAATGTTTAATAATGTGTAAATATATTTGTGTGTGAAAATATACATATGTAAACTTATTTAAATTATTAGGTACAAAAATATATAGATAGCCATGGGTATTTATAGATGTAGAATGAAAAAAAAATAATAAAAAATACATATATATTAGTGTACATATATATATATATATATAGTAAAAAAAGAAAAAAAAAAGAAAAAGGAAAAAAGGGGAAAAAATCAACCAAATCCAAAAAAATTACGAAAAATCCCCCCAAAACCCTAAAATTCATGGTTTTCTTTTGGAGCCGCCAAGACCTAACACAGAAAGGAAAATTTTCAATTTAGGAAGGCTAAAAAATGACAAAATTGACCCTCAGAGATTCTATATAAAGCCCCTCCCCCTCTCATTATTTTTTATCCCAACAAGAACTGAAAAAAGTTTCTTCTTGCTTTCTCTTTGCCTCATTGGCATCTTTGGTCCATTTTCTTTTTAAGCTGTTCTAAACAGCCTGCGAGGTAGTAGCAACAAAGTGCTACATGAATCTTGGCAAAACGATCTTAAAGGAATTCAGGAAGCGATTTCAAGGTAGAATGATTTTAATTTTTTTAATTTATTATTTCGATTCAAATAAGGCTTGCTTGTGTAGTAAGTTTAGTTTTTTTATGTACCTTTTTAATATATGCACTTAAATTATTATATTATTCATTATTGAAAGAGTATGCTCTATAGTTGCATTTTTTACGTACCTTTTTAATATATGCACTTAAATTATCTTGGCGGTCATTCATGCTTTCTATTCGAGAATTGGGATATTATTATTTCTTGCATCAATCATTCATCTCCTAGTTGCACCATGCCATATCTCTAGGTACAAAAGTGTGTAAATAAACTGGCTTAAAAACATATTAACAATAACATTGGAATAATAAAATAACCAAAAAAAGGTTTTGATTTAATATTGACATCGAGAATAAGCTTGTAGGCCCTATTGGGTGAGTTCGAGAGCCCAGTGGATTATACACTGTACATCTCAAGTATTATTAGAGTCAAAATACAAAACATGCAAAGACTTATCAAGTATTATGTAATTCAATAGTTCAATCATTTTAAGTTGACGTTAAGACTGAAAGGACGTTCCTCGATATCCCCCATTAGGCCTAGAATATCAAAAGTAACATCTAAAGGCCAGTTACCTATTCATGACTCAATCTTAGGAGTGAAGTCTCAACTCGACTATCAATCCTATCTTACTACTACCACAATATCATTAAGACCCGCCTTGGCTTGATAACACTCACGATGATACTAAACCATTGCCACAGTGTCCGCATTATCGTGTCGGTACGTGGTTATATCTCTTAATCATCTTTATTTAGTAACCACTAGCATACTCATAGTATTATTATGCCAGATATAAATAAAAATACACTTTAATAAGCTTTGCAAGGCACATATGACATTTCTTTTACATAGTATTTGATATTCATAAATCATACAATATGCTATTAACACTATAAAAGATAAGCAATCTTCTACATAACTGTCAAACATATCTCTAGCATGATTCTAAACATTCAATAAATATAAATGTAATACCCTGCCTCCCATACCTGGACCCACGTCATCCGACGGTATATTTTTCTTCAATAATTTTTGGGCTGTCCGGAAGGCGGGCTTGCGTTACGTTAACCTTTTTCCTTTCTAAATCCACAAGACATCTTGTGCACATTAATTTATGTATAAAATAATTCATAAAAAAAAAGTTATGACACTATGGAATAAAATAAATTCTTTATCATTTATTAATTTAAAAAAAAACTTAAGAATAATAACTTAACCCTTGATTACAACGAACTTTAAATAAATAAATTGATTTGTGCCCACATGCCCTACAATAAATTTAAATAAAAATTCCTAAATATTCCTCAAGTATTCTTGCAATTTAATTTCTTAAAATGTAAAAAAATGAGGGGCAAGCTAAATAGCTCAATAGATTATCTCAAATATTTAAATTATTATTTTGATAAAATAAAATATTCATGGTAACTACTTTTGAAAAATTACATGACTCAAGCAGTAAATTATTTCAGTTGTTATTAAAGACCAAAAGTATTTACCCTAACATTCTAATCCCTAGGGAAGAGCTATTATACTGAACTCAGACCCACAGAGTTGAGGTAGAATCAACTTCCAACCCTCTATTACCCCGCAACCCTTGATCAGAATACTCACAAGGAACATTCGCCTCCTTGTTGGTACATAGTTAAGATCTTTATTTAATTTTATATTAAATGTAAGAACGTGACATTTAAATAATTTAGTAGAATTTAAACATACAAGCACGGTAACATTACATCATAGATCATATATCATTATAATCCTAAGCATGCATATTTTATATGGCATGTATGTAAGATGAAAGCGAACACTTAAGCAAGCTTTATTTGAATCAAAACAATAAAATAAAAAGTGAGAATCACTTCACCTCAAGATCGCTTCCTTCTTAACCTGCTTCAGATCTTTCAAATCTTTCCCCCTTGCTTGCACTAGACTTGTTGTAACACCCCGCCTCCTGAGCCCCATTGTCCACGTCATCTGGCAGCCTAAGTTTCTTTGATCAATAATCTTGGGCCGCCCGGAAGACGGGCCCGTGCTACATTTTCTTCTTCTTAAACCCAAATCCGTGAGAGTTTCTGTATACAATAGTCTATGTACAAAATAATTCGTAACATTATAAACATATAAAATTCTTTATTTATTTATTTTAAGATTTTGAATACAATGATCCATTACAAAGAAAATAAATTCAAAATTAAAAAAAAATAATTTTACTTGGGCCCACGTGCCCTACAATGAAATAAAGAAATTTCTTAATAAAAAATCTCTCACGTGAACTGATAAATTAATTCCTTGAAATGTGAAAAATAGGGGGTAAGCTAAAAAACCCAGTGAATCATTCAATCTATTTAATTCATTATTTCAACCAAATAATACAAGTATATCAAACACTTTCAGGGATTAAATCGATTCAAACAATATCTTGTTTCAGTCGTAATTTAGACCGAACGGAGATAACCTCCGTGCTCCAGATTTAGGGAGAGAGATCAATTCTAAAACTCAAACCCATCTCTAGTGGGATCATTCCCGAAACCCGTTCCATTCTGGTGTCAGTATTGACAGCCAGTTCCAATTCTACATGGAACACAAAAAGTCCATCGTACCGGTACGTGGTTGAAATCTTATTTAATCTTATTTTTGTGTATAGGAGCCATATAAATAAATATTCGAACAGTATTCAAATATTCCAACAGTATAACATTCGCGTTCACGAAACATTGACTTTCGATTTCTGATGTAGCAGATCGTACAAGACGCAACTACAGAGCATACTCTCTTAGTCATAAACAGTATATTGATAAATAATAGTTCTAACCGTATAACATTCATATTAACTTTCGATTTCTGATGTAGAAGATCGTACAAGACGCAATTGTAGAGCATACTCTCTTGGTCATAAGCAATATAATGATCGAATAGTATAAATACAAAGTACAAAAATAAAATCAAACTAATAAAACAAGCAAACATTATTTAAATCAAAATAATAAATTAAAAGAAAGGAAAGAAATTTACCTCAAGATGGCTTCTTAAATCTTGTAGCACTTTGTTGCTACTACCCTGCAAGCTATTTAAAACAGCTAAGAGAAGAAGAAAAAGGACTGAGGTTGCCAAGAAGGAGGCAGAGAGAGAGAGAGCAAGAGAAATTTCAACTCTTGGTTTGGAATGAATAAAATGGGTAGAGTAAGGGTTTATATAGAGTCTCTGATGGTTAGATTTGTCATTTTTAGCCTTCAAAATCAAGAAAACTTCTATTTTTGCTTGTTTTGGGTGGCTAGATGATTAAGATTTTCGAATTAGGGTTTTTGACACTTTTTTCCGTCCAAATCAATGGCTAAAAAGGCAATTTTTGCTTAATCTAACGGTAAAAAATTTTCAAATTTTTTTTTTTATATTAATAAGGAAAGGGGGGGAGGGGGCGAATTCACACGGCTTCCGTCGTGCGTTAGTGTGCATGGACCTTAGGCCCATGCACATATAGATTTTTTTTTAAAAAAAAACTTTTATACATATATATATATATATATATATATATATATATATATATATATATATTCTCTTTTTTTTTTCTATTGCTTTCCTCTTTATATTTTTTATTTTTAATTATTCAAAATATTAATTTCAATAAATACATATTAACTAATACTTTATATATATACCTCTATATACATGTTAATATTATACTGAATATTATTTTCAAAATACTATATCCTTATTTTAATAGAGAAGATTATGATACGTATACACATATTAAATATATTTACCCAGTATTACTACGTACCTAATATTGATTATGCATATACATATATACTAAATTAATTAATCAATTAATTGCATATTTCTCAATCAATTCAAGATAATATATATATATACACCAATTATTATATACTAATCAAATGTCACATATATAGACCCAATTTATATGTGTCTAAATGCATACAAAATAATAGGGGTATTACACTTGTGCAACACTCCGTTGGCTATTTAGAACAGCTTAAAAAAAATACTATGTATAAAAAAAAGAAAGCAAGAGTAATCTTATCAACTCTTGTTCTGGGATAAATAATATGAGAGGGAGAAGAAATTTATATAGAGTCCTCTAGGAGCAAACTTCGTAAATTTTAAATATTTTTGGATAGAAAATTTTTCTTATTTCTCAATTTTTGTGCCTCCATGCTTAGGTTTGAGAAACTAGGGTCTTAGGTTTTTTTTTTCAATTTTTTCGCATTTTTTTATATTTTTCGGCGACCCATATTTTCTCTCTCTCTCTCTCTTTTTTTTTAATCTAGGCCCCACGATTTTGGATTGCGCGACTTTTTTTTTTCAAATTTGCGCACAAATTTGTTCACGAATTCGCGAACAAATTCACGATTTCGCAAATCCATCCTTTTTTTTCTTATCTACTTATATATATAAAGCGATTAATTTATACCTTCCCTATTAATAGAATTAATGAGCATATTAAATCATATTCTCCCTATTAATTGTAATAAAATTAATGATTAAGCTAAAGAATATTTGAAAATTACGTTAATGTATTTCTTACCCAAACAATTCATATTAACATATTAATTACCTCGTATCATCTATATTAATATAGAATTTCTATGTTGCTATATACACATTTCTATATTTTATCCTGCGTTTATGTACATATTTCTATTATTGATTTTTGGATAGTTCAAAGTTGTACCAAAATTTATATTTAATTTTACTGACCTTATTTTGTGCCTTGGGGTATACACAATTTATGCTCAAAATGTTATAAACTTCTCATAGTCCATTTATTTTTATTTAATTTTATTTAATTTTATATAATAAACGACCAATCATGTTTTATATTTAGAATTAAAATAATACTAAAAAATGTGGGTATTCGTCCCCACCTTCGACATTTAAATCTTTTTGATCTTAGTATTTCATGCCTTTGAAGTCTTCAACCTTGTTTCTTTATTTGAGGAGATAGCAAAAAAAACTCTTTTTCTCTTAAACTAGAAAAGAACTAAAAAGAAAAATGAAAAACAGAAGAATGAAAAAAATCTCTTTCTCTTTAGAATGAAAAAGAGAAGAATGAGATGAGATGATTTGAAGAGAAGAAAATGGTGCTATCTATATGTATCCTTAGCCAACAACCTCAATTTAATATATCTCACTACCCTACTGCTCATATTTTAATATATTACACCACCTTATTCCATTACTCGTATTTTAATATATTTTACAATCTTATTATTCATATTTTAATGTATCTCACGACCTTACTCCACTACTCATATTTTAATATATTTTATTTTATTTTTTTAGAATTACTTATGAAATAATTAAGATAGCAGAAATTATTTTTTTTCACTTTTTATGTAAATTTATCATTCGACCCCCTAATAAATAAATTTATTAACTCATTTTTATATTCTTAATATTTAAAATTTTTTAGGGTATAACAATAAGTTTAGTAAATATACTGCTCCTCAATACTTAGAGTATCTTAATGTCTTTGTAACACTAAATTTTTCATATTCATTTTATTTATGATCATTTTCTTTTTCTTGGCCTTCATAAATCATACAAAATTTTCTCTTAAATGCACCAAATACTCCGGTCTCTTTTTCCATTTATTTATTTTTTAAAGTTTAAAATAAAGAAGAAAAAAGATGAAAATGTCCAGGACATTTCAAGAGAAAAAATTTTGGGGAGGGAATTGAGTCACAAATAGCGCCGTAGGGTGCATTTGTTTTTGGCACCTTTTTTTCTAATTTTTTTAAATCGCAAGTGTTACTTCAGCAATTTTCTATTTTTAATTCATCTAAATTGATATTTAAATCTTAAAGATCGATCCTAGCAAATAAATAAATAATCTTAAAAATTGGAGCATTTTCGATTCTCTTATTTGTTTATTTATTTATTTTTTGGATTTTGAAAACAAATGGAAGAAGAGCAGAAGCGAGTAGTCCGAGACGTGTTTGGGGAATCATCGGGGAGCGAAGAAGAAGGAGACGATGGAGATGATCAACCGGCACCGGCGAAGTTAAACGCCGAAGATCCATCAGAGATAGGGGATTATATATGGCAACGAATCAGGGAGATTAAAGGATTATGGCTGTGCCGAGATTTTCTATCTGCGGAGCAGCAGCATTTGTTACTTCGCTCCATCGAAAACGGTATTCACTTCGTCATTGCTTTTAGTGTAATTCGTTAGTGGAACCAAATTAAATATTGCTTTCATTGATTTGTTTATGTTTTGGTTGTTGATTGTTAAAATCATTTTGTTCCGTGGATGAGATGACCATGACTGGTGTCTGGTGGGGAAATATTAAAATTTGAAGGGAACAGACACCATTTTGCTTATTGATGTGAGAAAATCAGGTTTTGGAATACAGACTACTTTGTTAATTAGTTAGGTTTTTTCTTTGAGTGTTAGGAGAAAGAAGGGGGTAACTATGTAAGCTGGCCGGCGTAGGCTGTAATTACTCGTGTTCTAAACTTATAATTGAACCTATTGGGTATCTTAATTTAGGACCCAGTCTGCCCCTTGGATGGGTTAAGACCGAACTCAACCCTAAATTATTTGAAAAATGTTTCATGCACAGGAGTTGCACACATTATTTCTCAATGTTAGCATCAACTCTTTTAAATATTTTGGAGATACGTCCATATTCCTAATATCCCCAACATTCTAGGGAAGTGTGGTGCTAGAGTTGGGATATGACATTGACACCAACTAACTTTATCATTATTCAAATCATTTACTAGATCAGTCGGGTGTAGCGGGTGTTTTACGCTTATGGAGAAGATGCAATGTTAGTAATTTGTTGTATAACCAACTCCATTATTAGACCATACTCTCTCGAAAATATTAAGCCCGTCCTTGACCTATTAATCCCCTCTCTGCTTTGTTAGATATTGACGAGAGAGTTGTTCCTGAAACCTTATGGTTCTATCTCTACCCTTTTACCAACTACAACTCCACGTTGGCAAGCCGAAGGTAGTGTTGAACTCAATATTTTTTGTTTCTTTTCTGTTTTTTTTAATGGAATAAAACTTTACTCAACATTTTTATTTGGAAGTAGAAGTATTATGATATATGCTTTTCCAGTAGCAATAAGCGTTTTAAATTTTTACCTTATCTTTTAGTGTCTGTCATCTAATTTATCTTGGGAGTTGGGGCTCTTTTTCTGTATACTTTATTGATCAATCTTCCTAGTGAAGAATAATATAGTTTCGCTTGTTCTTAATGAAGAGTTGGCATGCTGATAAGAGTTGTTGCTATGTGGTTAAATGATAATGGGTTTAAGTCATGAAAGCAACTTCTTGCAATGCAACACCAGGCTGCGTATAATAGACCTAATATGGTCCAATAACACCGAAGATCACTCTCTAGCAAGAGCATCATGCTCTAGGTTTTCCTTTTCTGTGTTTTTTTTTTTTTCAATGAATCCTATCTCTTCCATGCAGCATAGTACTAAATAATTATGTTTAAGTAGTATGAACTGAAGTTATCAAGAAATAGCATCATTCAAATGGCTTACATTTTAACCAGTATTTGATAAGGGTGAAAAAAAAAATCTTATGGAACTCGTAATCATTTTAATTCATAATTCTTTTAGATAAAATATAATACTTCTTCCCTTAAATTAGTCAATTTGCAAGAATTTTACCAAATAGAGATCCTCTAATTTATTCTCTATATATTTCATGGTAGACTTGCCCACGATCCCACATATTATACACAATAATGTCAAGTAGATATATTGAATAGAACTAGTATCGTTGAGGTGTTAAAAGTTGGTGGTGATATCTATTTGTGTATTTGACTTTTGATGTGATTCAAGATGGACATAAAGAGCAGTCAGAGGCTTGTAAGGCAAAGGCAAACTGTCAAGGCATAATGTGAAAGATTGTATAGGAATGACTTTGATGGCCTAACATGATGACAAATTTGAAGGATATATGGTGAGCTTGCAACACCTTTCAAAGGACAAGGAAGCCAAGTCCTTAAATCTTTATTATATGCACTTGTTGATGTCGCCTAGGTGATTATCGTCCTCTTAACAATGCAATGCATGGGTGATGCCTAGTATTAAAACCTTTTTGTATAATTAATTTGTCTTTTGCACCCTTTTTAAGAAGAAACAATGTTAGTGTTTGAGTTATGTTTAGTATACCTCTTTTATTGCTTGGGCAATAAATTTTGGTGCAAGCAAGATTCAAAACTTCAATTTCACCCTTTATTTTGATGTTTAGAAACTGAAATTAATTCGGCGAAGTTCAAGAAGTCTTGAAAAGTTTTGTAAAAACTTGCTAACTTCAAGAAGTTAAAAGAATTTATTTATAGTTTTTGAAATATGTCTAATTATTATTAAAAATGATGAAAAGATTTTAATAATTACTTCTATTTAGAAGTTGTTTTTCAAGAGTTATCCATATAAGAAGTTCCAATTTTGAGATCAATTAGTTTTCTTCTTGAATATTATCTCTAATACTTCTTTTGTACCAAAAGGATGGTCCATTTTTTCTTTTTTGGCTGTCCCAAAAAAGATTGCCAACCTTCCTTGATGAAATATTTTCTCTTCAATTTGTCCTTATTTAATTGCTTTTCAATTTTTTTAAAAATTTTGTTTATGTGATTGAGTTCTTAATTCTAAAGTAATTTTTATGATTTAATTGCTTGGAGCTTTAATGCATGTCTTGCATTTAAGTATATTTTACAAATTACGAAGTATGTTAAAAGGGTGTAAAAGAAATTGTATGTAAAATTATACTCATTAATTTTTTTTTGTTTTTTTTTTTTTTTGAAACAGAAACTATTGTATTTATAGCATAAAATAAATTACAAAAAGTGCCGGATGAGATATCCGGTCTTAGTTCTCATGACGCGTACAATATGAATTATACTCATTAATTAGGTTTTCTTAAAATTGGTAGAAAGGTGAAAATGAACAATCTTTTTGGGATGTTAGACTATAATTTAATTTAGATTTTCTTTTGGGTCTTTTTGTTTTGCTTCCTCAACAAATGTACATCATATTTTCCTCCTAAGAAATTTTTCTTGACATTCTTTTCCAACTGATGCTACAATATCCATTTTCACTCATATAGCGAATGTTGGATGCATTCAAGTGCTACCGTCAACTAAAACATGTCTATTTTTAGAAAATTTTGGGTGTAATTTGAGCCATTTATTTTGACATATCATGCAGTTTGCAATGCTAAAGTTCATAGTATTTTTATTTTGTTGCAGAAGGATGGTTTGCTGATGGAATTCACAATCAGGTAATAATTTTTTGAAGAATTCAAAATTGAATTCTTAGAAAAGATACATCTTTTCTGGTTTGCCTTTTTTTATGCTCACAATCGCCATTGCCACTACTGAGTTTGCAAAATGCAATTACTTGAGTTAATTCAGTATGTCTGTGATTTCAACTTTCGCTTGCATTTGCTGTCAAAATGTATTTTGCGCATCCTTTTAAACAATATCTGTTTTCTTCTGCTGCAGGCTAATAGGTTTGGGGATCTTCCAGCATGGGCCATCAAACTTTCTAGTTCAATTCGTCAAGCAGTTTACTTTAGCAGGAGTGTTTCCAAACGTGATGATTTGGAGAGTTGGGACCTGAATGATGAAGAATCATGCCCATTGCCGTCAGATTTGTTATGGAGAGAACCACTTTTTGATCAACTAATTGCTCATGTTTACCAACCATGTGAGGTGCAGCATTACATTCATGTTGAATGCACTATACTCTTTTTCAAGTTCTTTTGCAAGCCATGTGATATTAGGTTGTTTGTATTATTCTTTTGTTACAATTGAGCGTCTAGAAACTTTTCAAGCTTACTTAGGTGTTCTTGAAAGTTGGTAATGTCCTATGATTGTTATGGAGACATCATCAAACTCTTGAAGCTTGGGTGGTGTCGTGGCGACCCCCTCTCCACACATCATAGAAGGCAAGTCGTCCAAGTTAGTATTCAACACCAAGTACTAGTAACCTTATCACAAATAACCTGCACAATACAATATACAACCAATCAATACATCTAAATAAGTCTTTAAGACATAATATTATTAAAATGTCATAAGTTTATCAATTAGTATAAATTTTTTAAAAATAAACAAAATGCTTAAAAGCCAAAATCACGAGTTTAACTAACCCATAAAAATTGTACCTATTGAAAGGTGTGAAAAAATTGGGTTTGCTAAAAAGTTCAATGAGATGATATTGCATGTACCATCATATACTCACCGATAAGTTAAAACAATGCACATATGCTACATATGCAAGAATGCAAATAAAAAAATTGCACAGGTCAAAATTAATAAATAATTCAAAATGAAGTCATACCCACAGAAATTACTCAATGAAACAAAGTTCAAATTTTTACGCTACACTTATACCAAAGTCATCATCTTTAAGGCGTAATAATGTAGTCTTTGGTGGAAAAATAATCATTTAGGTCATGACCCTAAACTTAGGAACACTCTTCCTATCAACATATTCAAAGAGTGGGCTAATCAAGTAGCTTCTCCATGCACCCTTGTTCTTTTTGACAATTCTAAGATTTTGAGAAAGTTTAAAATGCTTTATAATAAGATAAGCATGGGCTTGTATATGATAATATAGTTTTCTAGTTTTATTAAAATATTATCTGAGTATTATTTTATTTATTTTTTATTGTGGATTCAGGCAATCTTTTATTTCAATTTTTTTCTTTATTATAGGCCCAACCAACTTTATTTCTATTCTTTTATTTTAGGTCGGTATAAGTGTTCATGTGCAATGCAACCACTTTTTTTTTTCCTTTTTTGAACATCATATACCTATGACTCAATGTTGCTTTATTATTATTATTATTTTTTTTTTTTAAATCCAATCATTTGTAAAATCATATGGAGATAACATCGAACTCTTCAAACCTGGGTGGTGTGGTGTTCATGTGCTATGCAACTATAATATTTTTCCTTTTTTTAACACCATGTGCCTGTGACCAAGATATTGCATATTATTTTTTTCAATCATTTATAGGGAATTTGTGCTCATGTGGATCTTATGCGCTTTGAGGATGGGATCGCCATTGTCTCACTGGAATCCACCTGCGTCATGCACTTCTCTCAAGTCGATGGCTATACCTTCCAAGATGCTAGAAAGGAGAAAGATTCAACTTCAAACAAGATCCCAGTTTTGTTGAACCCAGGATCCTTAATTCTGATGCATGGAGAAGCCCGCTATTCATGGAAGCATGAGATTGACCGGGAACCAGGGTTTCAGGTGTGGGATGGACAACAACTTTGTCAACAAAAGAGGACTTCTGTTACGCTACGGAAGCTCTGCCCGGAAGAGTAAGAATGCCCTCTTAGAAATTTCTTTGATCAATCGTATTGGAGACCTTGAAAATTTAGCCTGGGCGAATTACAAGGGCCAATTTGAAAGTACTCTTTCTGGGACTTCTGTGAAATGGCATTGGAAAATACTAAATAATCAATTTTTAAATATTATTTTTTTGAAATATTTAAGTCAAATCTGATTTGTTAATACAAAGTAACCGCCATAAAAATGATGAAAGGAAAATCACTATTAAATATGTTCAGCCATTTTCACAAGCGTAATACTATAGAAGACCCATTTGGGAAACACATTTTTAATATTGAATGATAATTTTGTAACTTATATAATTGATGAATTAGAAGAAAGTGACTTAGTTTTCAGTAAGGCCAAGAAGTTAATATAAAAAAATAAAGGGCGTAAAAGATCTAAATGAGACTATACTAATCGAGGTACTAATGTTTAAATTAAATTCTAACTTAATAAGGATTTATTTTAAGCGAAAGTTATCTTTAGATTCTATCAAGTAGTCATTTATATCTTGCAAATGGGCAGCAAGCAGAAGATATTTATGGGCTAAGAGTATTATCCAGGGAAAAGCATATTTCTATACAGATTAATAAGAATATTTACAAAAATATTGTCTTTTTCATTTGTGTACAAAAATGAAAAAATTAATAGCAAAAATATTGAAAAATAGTTTAAAAATGAATTTTTAAGAAAAACGTAAATATTGGCTTTTTAAAAAAAAATGGTGCAATCAGCAACAAGAGAGAATAATTAACTAGAGGTTTTTTTTTTATGTAGATAAAAATATTGGCATACAATGTGTATAACTTCTATGTACAGTTAGAATATTAGCATTTGTGGAAGAGATAAGTTGCAAGATTTCATAAAACTGGTATAAAGAGTGTATAGCTTATGTATATAGTTAGGATATTAATATTGATCAATGAGATATGTTATATAATCTCAAAAATTGGTATACAATGTGTATA
>JAJIYU010004672.1:0-23934 GCA_030144865.1 Tinospora cordifolia
GTTAATTCCTGATATCAGATGGTAAATTCCTGATATTAGAGCGCAACAGATAAACTGACTAAGTGTTTGAAACGCCCTAATGATTGAAACTGTTTGCATGTTTCGTATGCTTGTTTGTATAATGCTATTGATGTGTAGGGGAGATCCATTGGGCTTTCGAGCTCAACCCATTTTTATTTTACAGGTACTCATGAGCCTAGCACTCAGTGAGGATGTAGACCAGAGACTGGAGGATGTGTAGAGAGAGAGAGAGAGAGTGATATTTTTGTTAAACTATCTCTCCATTTTGTATAGTTTTTATGATGTATGTTTGAACTTGGGCCAGAGGGCCATGTATCATATTTTTTGTATATGTATATACAAGACTGTTTTTACCATTTGGAACATTGTTTTATCTTGATTGATAAACTGATGATTTTAGATATGGTATTGCTAAACAGTGTTCAATGATTTATCAAAGATTTGATCCGAAAAGTGCTTCCGCTACTATTATCTTGATTTCTAGTATAAATATGATTTTGAACATCCGATGAATTTGATTTGAAACCAATTGCTTAGTAAAGCATGATTAAAATGAATATTTAAAATCAAAGAAATGATAACCTCCTGTATAGAAGTAGGAAGATAGACTGACGACATCTGTCGCACGCCCGGGGCCTCGGCGGACCACGCGCCGAGCTTGGAGTCGCGCGACGCCCCACGACGGGGCCACAGATTGACAGACACGACGTCTGGTCCGGGGGTCGGGGTGTGACACCCCGTATCTTTAAGTATTGGACATGACTATCATTCTATTGACAGTAGACTAAACCAAACGGCGGGTTGGGCCGATGTTACATTTACAAGTACACAACTTGCATCACTTTCTATTTCATTCATTTCATGCCTTAACTTTATTTGACAGTACATCACTTAAATTTAAGAATTTAATAAGGCAAAAATAGTAGAAATGAATGAAATTCATAAACTCAAGTAATTAAATAAAATTGAGTACATAATTTGATCTTGAAGAAAAACTATTATAGTGGAAGATTCAAAACTTGGGCAACATGCCCTTACATAGAAATTAGAAACTTAAAAAGAACCTAACTAAAATTCATGGTCTTCATGTAATTCAATTACCTGAAAAATAGAAGGAAGGGTGAGCACATAGCCCAATTGATCTTTTTAAACATCTAAATAATTATTTCAATTCAAACAAACAAGGCATATCAAAAACTTATGTACATTAGGCGATTCAAACAATTTCTTGTTTATGGTTGACATTCGTACGGAAAGAGTTTAATCTCTGTGTTCCACATTGTTGGGAGAGAGAATCACTCTTGTAAACTCAAATCCCAATATCTATGAAGTGGGATCACTCTTGGAAACTCAGTTCAAAATCATCAATGGTAAACCGACAAGCCGGGTCGGGGGGTGGAACACACGATCACACTATGCAGTCCATCATCACGCCGGTACGTGGATTGAATCATTATTTAATCTTTTCTTAGTGATAAAACACACAATGTCGGATTAAACCATCGATGCAACATATACAAAACATGCATCATTAAATATTTATTCATGGCACAATTCATGTATAACATGCATCAATATTCTTAATTTCTAAACATGCATAACATGTATATTCATGGCACATTAAATAAATAAAGCATGCATATTAAAACATACATTCAATCAATCATCTTCAAAACATCATCACACATGCAAAACTTATTCAAATTCAATTAAAGAAGTAGAAGTTAGAAGTCGTTTCCACCTTAAATACGTCTCTTTTGTATGCCTCTGAAATTTGGTAGAGTTATGTTACTTCAAAGCTTCCAAACACTTAAGAACTCTCAAGACACTCAAGAACACTCAAGAACAGTTCAAGATTACTCAATAACTGAGTGGATTGCCAAGAAGAAGGCTAGAGAGAGTCAAGAGGGACTAGTATGCTCTTGATTTGGGATGAACACAATGTGAACATTAGGGGTCCTTTATATAGAGTTCAAAATAGTCTAGAATGGTAAGTTTTTGGTGTTTTCCTTATAGAAAACTTGCCAATTATTCAAAATTCCATGCCCCCCAAGCATAAGAAAATAGCAAGTGTATTGGAATAATTTTTTTGGAATTTAGAAACATTTTTTTGGATTTTTTTCAGATTTAATCGAAATTTTTTCAGATTTTTTGATTTTATTTTCAGAGCCTTGAATCTAGACCGTTGATGATCCTCGATCGTAGCATTAGATCGCAATTAAGATTTTTGAATTTGTTGTGGGTTGTCGAATTTCCTTAATCGTAGGACAGATCAGGCGCCTTAGATCTTGTCTGTTAGATTATCCTCGATTGCAGCACGGACGTTCGTGATCAACAAAATCAGCGTGGTCTGTCGATTAGCCTCGAGCGCAATACTGAATCGCGATCGAGATTAACGAATTCACTGTGGACCATTGATCAACCTCGAGCGCAGCACTAGATTGCGATTAAAAAAACGGCTTTGATCTTCACCGTTGGATGGACCTCGAGTGCAGCATCAGATCTTGAACACGATCTAGGGTGCACTATTAACCTTGAGTACAGTGTCATTCGCGATCAAAGAAGTGAATCTGAACCGTTAGATCATGCTGATCGTTTCTGGGCCATTAGATTTTAGTGATTTGGTGCTCCTAGGCGCTGTTTTGGGCTTTGATTTCATTTGTTGGATTGTGCAGATTGGTTTTGGACCATTGGATGTAGTTTCTAATTACCAATTTACTTTCTAATAATGCTATTATCCGAAATTTGTCAATTATACACTTCCTAATTGATGTAAACATGATTTTTGCACATGTCTTTCAATTTTATCAATTTTCTAATATTTCCTCCTTTCTATTTCTTTAATATTGTATTTATTAGAGATATTTCTATTTAATATTTTTAATGTCAATAATTAAATAATCTACATTTTTCATTTACATATATTTTTATTTTTATCATATTTTTTTCAGATAATCATTTATGTAATTATAAATTGATACTTATATGATGTTTTATTTATTTGAAATAAATACATGCATACTACATTTTTTATTTAATTATGTAAATTTTTCTATATACATATTCTTATAATATGTAGTATTAACATTTATTATGCTAACACACACATTATTCATACACACATTAACACACACACACACACACACATATATATATATATATATATATATATTTGTGTGTGTGTGTGTGTGTATACTTTATTTCTTTTTTTTTTTTCTTAAGCAACTCTTTTAATTTGACATTTTCATTTAAATATCAAATTAAAGTTTTATTTGCCTATTTTATTTTATATCTCCAATATATATTAGTTTTCATTTGCCAACCCACAATTTGCACCCAAAGATGTCTTAAAATCTTCAAAATTATTTCACTTAACTTATTTCATTTAATTTTATTAAACTTATTTATCTTTAATTATTTGACAAAATTTTGGGTTATTACAACCTACCCTCCTTAAAAGAATTTTGTCCTCGAAATTTATACTCATTTACTTGGGCGTCATTTTGTCAGGTAGTTTGGTTTTGACTAAGTTGGTATGCCCAAGGGCTTTGCTACTTTAATAGGCTAACACTTAATTAAAATGGTACACTAGGAGTTCTTAAGGAAATAAATTTTATTAATAGAGATAACTGGTACAACGCCTTATTTCAACTTAAAATTCATAAATGCTAATATATAGTAATCTAAAGGTCTCCCTACTACTACTCATATTCAAAATTAGTTCATTTGTCCTAACATTGGACTATGGGGTTTTTACTGAGGGTCTTGATCCTCCTAAGCCAACATTTTAGCTTGGTTCTCACTATAACCCATATTGTCTTGAGGCTGAAGAGACTGAGCAGGTGCAGTTGGACAATTTCTGGCAAAATGACCCCTTTGTCTGCACACATAGCACAGCCCTTGTCTCTTAGCCTGCTTTTTTTGTTATTTTTTAGTTTGGTGAGTTTGTTTCTGTTTCTTGCCTTCTTTTCCCGTCTTTTGATCATTTTGTGGTTTCTTGTTTTTATTCCTTACAGATCGTTTGAAGTGGATGTCCTTTTTGATTGAATTAATCTCAACTGTCGTTCCTTTGGGTATGGTTAGTCTTAGAAGAATGACTAGCTCATTGATTCCCATTCTTAGTTCATTCTGAACCTCAGGCTATGACTGTAAAATCTTCATCACTTGCTCGATCACCTGTCGAGTGATTTTTGCTATTATTTCTGGTGATAAGATGAAAGCTGCTGCTACATCTGCCCCTTGGTTACTTTGATAAGGTGTATTGGTGTTTTCTTGGATTCCTTCCATTATCTACAAGCCAAAGCAACTTTAATATCCCACAAGGTATCATAGAAATTTCAATTAGGACATTCATCTAGGGTACTCACCCATCTTTTCTTATCCTTGGGATACTAAATGTTTTTCTAGACTTGAGAAATGGTCATCATATGTTGTATCCGTTTCTTCAAGTTTTTGTTCCGTTCGTACTATCATGACTCTAGATTCATGTCTCTAGGTTCTCGATTTGTTTAGTGGCCTAAAGGTTTTTCTTCTAGGTTCTTTTCTTGCATGGATACAAGATTTGGTCTCAAAGCAAATAAACATTACAACATGCATATCACACAATCACACAATCATGCTAGCACAACAAGGTCCCAAGCTTCCACCTAAGCCTTCAAGTTCAAGTGTCCCATACCACTCTACCCCTTCCACTTAGGCTTTCACCCAGAACAGAGCCGCACCCAACCAATTTCGCAAATGTCTCAATAACTAAGGTTCTCGAGCCCACTTTACTCCATCGTCTCATACCAGCGAGCATAGAGAAACCTGTTCTGCCAGAGTTACCAATCATTCGCCACACACGGTCCATTATTCTCCAAGATTAAGCTTCCTCCATACCCCCGAATTCCTATGCATCCCATACTACATAGAAACCGAAAGATACAGAAGCTTCCCGGTCTCGTGTCCTGATCAAACAATTTTCTGTTTTCACATAAGTTTTCGTCTCTAGCCTATGCCTTATGCTTTTGATCCACTGTGCCGCCCCTGGCTACACCACGTTTCTTCCTAGGGTATTTCTCTGGACCTATGGTTCAATCTGGCTAACTCACAACCTCTGTTTAGTCAAGATACCATATTTGGCATCTTTTTCGACTTATATTTACTCTCTTGCCCTAATTTTCTACCTTCTAGTTTTCTTTTATAGAAAATAAGAGTGTTCTTCAACTCCGACTACTCATATAAGCTGGTGGGACAACCTCCAGATTGGGTGGCGAGACCGAGGTCTGCTTAGCAACCATGCTTTCTAGGGCGGGATAACCCACCTCCCTTTCAATGTTTAGCTTTACTCGGGACAAGGCTTACCCACTATCAGCTCAACTTGTAGTCTTTGTATCCAAACAAAATAGTTTAAAATATATTTTTCCTTTTTGAAAACACTTTCTAAAACATTTTTAAAAAATAGAAGGCAGGGCACTAAAATTTTAATTCAATGTGAAGCCGTAATTTGGGTTTCTAATTCTCGTCAAGCAACTAATGATTGACTTTCTAATTCTTGCCCAGTACATCTACTAACTGAGCTATGATACCACCTTTGTAACACCCCAACCCCCGTATCTTTAAGCATTGGACATGACTGCCATTCTCTTGACAGTAGACTAAACCAAACGGCAGGTCAGGCCGGTGTTACATTTACAAGTACACAACTTGCACCACTTTCTATTTCACTCATTTTATGCCTTAACTTTATTTGACAGTACATCACTTAAATTTTAGAATTTAATAAGGCAAAAATACTAGAAATGAATGAAATTCATAAACTCAAGTAATTAAATAAAATTGAGTACATAATTTGACCTTGAAGAAAAACTATTACAACGGAAGATTCAAAACTTGGGCAACATGCCCTTACATAGAAATTAGAAACTTAAAAAAAAACTAACTAAAATTCATGGTCTTCATGTAATTCAATTACCTAAAAAATAGAAGGAAGGATGAGCACATAGCCCAGTAGATATTTCTAAACATCTAAATCATTATTTCAATTCAAACAAACGAGGCATATCAAAAACTTTTGTACATTAGGCGATTCAAACAATTTCTTATTTATGGTTGACATTTGGACCGAAAGAGTTTAATCTCTGTGTTCCACATCGTTGGGAGAGAGAATCACTCTTGGAAACTCAAACCCCAATATCTATGAAGTGGGATCGCTCTTGGAAACCTAGTTCAAAATCATTAACGGTAAACCGACAAGCCGGGTCGGGGGGTGGAACACACACGATCACACTATGCAGTCCATCATCACGCCGGTACGTGGATTGAATCATTATTTAATCTTTTCTTAGTGATAAAACACACAATGTCGGATTAAACCATCAATGCAACATATACAAAACATGAATCATTAAATATTTATTCATGGCACAATTCATGTATAACATGCATCAATATTTTTAATTTCTAAACATGCATAACATGTATATTCATGGCACATTAAATAAATAAAGCATGTATATTAAAACATACATTCAATCAATCATCTTCAAAACATCATCACACATGCAAGACTTATTCAAATTAAATTAAAAAAGTAGAAGTTAGAAGTCACTTCCACCTTAAATATGTCTTTTCTGTATGCCTCTGAAATCTGGCAGAGTTTTGTTACTTCAAAGCTTCCAAACATTCAAGAACTCTCACGACACTCAAGAACACTCAAGAACAGTTCAAGATTACTCAAGAACTGAGGGGATTGCCAAGAAGAAGGCTAGAGAGAGTCAAGATGGACTAGTATGCTCTTGATTTGGGATGAACACAATGTGAACATTAGGGTTCCTTTATATAGAGTTCAAAATAGTGTAGAATGGTAAGTTTTTGGTGTTCTCCTTGTAGGAACCTTGCCAATTATTCAAAATTTCGTGCCCCCCAAGCATAGAAAAATAGCAAGTGTATTGGAATAATCTTTTTGGAATTTTTTTGGATTTTTTCGGATTTTTTGATTTTATTTTCGGAGCCTCGAATCTAGATCGTTGATGATCCTCGATCGTAGCATCAGATCGCGATCAAGATTTTTGGATTTGTTGTGGGTCGTCGGATTTCCTCGATCATAGCACAAATCAAGCGCCTTAGATCTTGTCCGTTGGATAAGCCTCGATTGCAACACGGACGTTCACGATCAACGAAATCAACATGGTTCATTGATCAGCCTCGAGCGCAGTACTAAGCGATCAAGATTAACGAATTCGTTGTGGACCCTTTATCAACCTCGAGCGCAGCACTGGATCGCGATTAAAAAAAATGTCTTTGATCGTCACCGTTGGATGGACTTCGAGTGTAGCATCAGATCTTGAACACCGATCTAGGCTGCATGATTAACCTCGAGTGCAGTGTCATTTGTGATCAAAGAAGTGAATCCGAACCGTTAGATCAGGCTGATCATTTCTGGGCTGTTGGATTTCAGTGATTCGGTGCTCCTAGGCGCTGTTTTGGGCTTCGATTTCATTCGTTGGATTGTGCAGATTGGTTTTGGACCATTGGATGTAGTTTCTAATTACTAATTTTCTTTCTAATAATGCGATTATCCGAAATTTGCCAATTACACACTTCCTAATTGATGTAAACATGATTTTGCACATGTCTTTCTATTTTATCAATTTTCTAATATTCCCTCCTTTCTCTTTCTTTAATATTGTATTATTTCAAGATATTTCTATTTAATATTTTTAATGTCAATAATTAAATAATCTACATTTTTCATTTACATATATTTTTATTTATTTCATATTTTTTTTTAGATAATCATTTATGTAATTATAAATTGATACTTATATGATGTTTTATTTATTTTAAATAAATACATGCATACTACATTTTTTATTTAATTATATAAATTTTTCTATATACATATTACTATAATATGTAGTATTAATATTTATCATGCTAACACACACATTATTCATACACACATTAACCTATATACATACATATATATATATATATATATATATGTGTGTGTGTGTGTGTGTGTGTGTGTGTGTACTTTATTTTTTTTTTTCTTAAGCAACTCTTTTAATTTGACATTTTCATTTAAATATCAAATTAAGGTTTTATTTGCCTATTTTATTTTATATCTCCAATATATATTATTTTTCATTTGCCAACCCACAATTTGTACCCAAAGATCTCTTAAAATCTTCGAAATTAGTTCACTTAACTTATTTCATTTAATTTCATTAAACTTGTTTATCTTTAGTTATTTGACAAAATTTTGGGTTATCACATGGTATGTGGCGTCCAATGGAAAGTGACAAAGAAATGTCTTTCCACCCTAAAGAAAGGTATCTAAATTAAGAACATCAAGGGCGTAGAACCCCTTTTAGTCTTAACGTCAACTACAACCAAAAAGTTGCTTGAATCACTTAATGCATGAAAGTGTATGAATTTGAATGTGATATTGATTTGAAATAGTAACTTAATTGTTTAGTAAATGATCCATTGGACTATGTGCTTACCCCTTCCTTTTATTTTCTAGGAAATTGACTTGAATCATGAAGGCCATGGATATTAGATTATTTCTAAGTTTTGAAAGTTCTATTTTAAGGGCATATTGCCCAAATTTTAAATTTAAGACTTCCGCTGAATTTTATTTAAGTTTTGAAAGTTATGTACTCAAGTTTTGATTTAAGAATATAACTTTCTTTATTTTATTTGAATAAATAAAGAGTTTGAAGTATTCCTTTATCAAATTATACAACCTTATTGAATTGAAATTTAATACATTGTGATGTATCTATGAATGTTTTCAATAAGTTTTTAAATTAAGGAATTGAGATGCAAGTTGTGTACTTGTAAATGTAACATAGGACCCAACCCGCCTTGTAGTTGAGCTTAAACCTGTTTCCAGGGGGTTGGGGTATTACAAAGGTGGTATCAGAGCCTAGGCTTTTAGGTGCCTTGGGCTAGAATTAGAAAGTCAATTAGTGGCTTTTTGACTAGAATTAGAAACTCAAATTAAGGTTTCATTTTGAATTGAACCAAATCTTGAATGCCTTGGACTAGAATTAGAAAGTCAACTAGTGGCTGTTTGTCTAGAATTAGAAACTCAAATTAGGGTTTCACTTGGCATTGAATTGAATCTTGAATGCCCTACCTTCTATTTTTGAAATTGAAAAACGTTTTAGAAAGTGTTATCAAAAAGGAAGTATATGTTTTTGAAATGTTTTATTTGGATATAAAGACTACAAGTTGAGCGGATAGGGGGTAAGCCTTGTCCCAAGTAAAGCTAAACATTGAAAGGGAGGTGGGTTATCCCGCCCTAGAAAGTGCGGTTGCTAAGTAGACTTCAGTCTTACTGCTCGATCTGGAGGTTGTCCCGCCAGCTTACATGAGTGGTCTAAGTTGAAGAATACCCTTACTTTTTATAAAAGAAAATTAGAAGGTGAAAAATTAGAGCAAGAAACTGTTTAGAAGTCGAAAAAGATGTCAAAGGTGGTGTCTTGACTAGACAGAGGTTGTGAGTCAACTAGTTTGAAACCATGGGTCTTGGGGATTGACTTTAGGTAGAGACATAGGTGTAGCCATGGGTGGCACTGTGGATCAAAAGCATAAACCTCTAGGACATAGGCTAGAGACTAAAACTTGTTTGAAAATAGAAAATTGTTTGATCAGGACACGAGACTGGGAAGCTTCTGTATCTTTCAATTTCTATGCAGTATTAGATGCACAGGAATTCAGGGATATGGAAGAAGCCTGGACTCAGAGAACGATGGACCATGTGTGGTGAATGATCGGTAACTCTACCAGAACGAGTTTCTCTATGCTCGCTGGTATAGGACGCTGAAGTATAGTGGGCTCGAGAACCTCAATTATCGAGCAATTTGTGAAATTGTTTGGGTGCAGCTCTGTTCTGGGTGGAAGCCTAAGTAAAAGGGTTAGAATGGTTTGGGACACTTGAACCTAAAAGTTTAAGTGGAAGCTTGGAACCTTACTGTGCTTGCTTGATTGTATGATTCTCTTATATGCATGATGTAATGTTTAATTGCTTTGAGACCAAATCCTGTACCCATGCATGAAAAGAACCTAGAAGAAAAACCTATAGGCCACTAAAGAAATTGAGAACCTAGAGACATGAATCTAGAGTCCTGATAGTACGAACATTTGATGAACCAAATACTGACGATCTACTCGATTTGTAGACAATGGCTAGGACAATAAGGTACGCTACTCGATCCACCACCGCCAATGAAACTAAGCAATGGGAACAAGAATTGCCTGCTAGAATGGAGGCATAGATGGAAGCCATTATGATGAGATGTCGCGGAGAGTGTTGGATCAACTATTGAGGGCACTTCCACAAATTATCCCTCAGGCGGCTCCTCAGCCACAAGTACCTAAACCCACTCAGGTTCAATAGCCAGCACCTGTGGCCCAAGATCCCGAGCGTCAGAGAGCTCAGGAGGGTTTGGACGATGAGAAACAGAGGAAGATGCTGATAGAGCTACAGAAGTTCCATCCTCCTTCATTTGATGGGACTACTGATTGCATCTCGGTAGACCATTGGTACCAAGAGATGGAGAAAATTCTCAATGT
This sequence comes from Tinospora cordifolia, assembly GCA_030144865.1. Lineage (NCBI taxonomy): Eukaryota > Viridiplantae > Streptophyta > Magnoliopsida > Ranunculales > Menispermaceae > Tinospora > Tinospora cordifolia. The sequence continues at coordinate 10,588 of JAJIYU010004672.1, forward strand.
ACTTTTAAGGTAACGAGGTCGAGACGAGTGGCACTGGCCACGCACCACTTCAAAGGGCCAGCCAAAATATGGTAGCGTATGATGAGGATAGACCCTAATACAAATGTGGATAACATGAGCTGGGAAAACTTCTCAGAAATCTACAATGAAAAGTTATTTCCAGAGGCAACCTTAAACAAGCTACAAGAGGATTTTGTTTGACTGAATCAAAGGGACATGACTGTAGCTGAATGTGAGAGGAAGTTCGCCAAACTGGCCAAATTCTCCCCAGATCTGATTAGGGAAGAGAAAAGAAAGGCCAATCGATTCGCACAGTGTAACACCCCAAAATTTTACGAGCACGCTATGTCGCGAGTGAAAATAAGATAATTGATTAGTTTATTTATTATAAAATAATGAATAATTTAACACATATAAGCTTATTTTATTTAAGGCAATTAAATAATTGTTATTGTTTAACACATATAAATTGTAACATATAATATTTGTAATGCATATAATTTCTATGGCAATGGAATGAGTGAATTATAAAATAAAATGGTAACACTTATAAACTTATAATAAGAGTTAGAAAAAAAAAAGAAGAGAACCGAAATCTATAGAAAGAAGAAGAAGAAAAAGGAAGGAAGAATAAGAATGGAGAAGAAACAGAGTGGCGGTGTCTTGCTTTATGATGATCGAAATCTCTGGAAAATTTGAGGAAGGATTATTTGGAGTTTAAAGAAGAAGAATCGAGAAGAGGAAGTGGAGAAGAAGAGAAAGGAAGCTACTACTTCGGGATGTTGGTGTGACAAACAGAGGAAGGAAAAGGAAGCAGAGCATCTGCTGCTGCTGCTAGACGATGAAGATAAGGAACAACTGCTACATCGTCACACGAAAAGGGAGCAGAACAGAAGAAGAAAATAGAGAGGGCAATGAAGTTGGACATCCAGTTGCTGCAGACCGTGAAGAAGAACAAAGCAGGGAAGCTGATGAGGAGTTGTTGGTTGGACAGACAGTTACTACTTCTGATGCGTTGTTTTAGAGATGAAAAAATCTGAGCTACTGCGAATCATGAACAGAGGAGGAGAAGGAAAGATTCAAACTAACACTATCCCTACTGCCGAACGAAGAGGAAACAAGGCAAGGAAGAGAAACAAATAACAGGGGCGAGCTGTAGCTAAGTGATGGGGTTGCATCGGCCATGAAACAAGAACAGAGGAAAATAGAGAATGAAATGGAAAGAGGAGCTACTAGGGACATTGAATGGGGTTTTTCAGTTGATATATGTGCTGGTTGTGATGAATCCAAACAAAGGAACAGAGCTATGATGTTATTGGTGCAATTTGGAGGTTTTGATCTTGATGATGGTGCGTGAAGAAGAAAATCAAAGGGGTGTGCAGCTAATGGGTTTTTTGGGTGTGAGGAAGATGAATGAGATAGAAGTTGTTCTACTGTGCGTTTGGAAGAAGAAAGAGAACGCAAATATGCTGCTTTGTGTGTGTGTTGCGTCTGTTATGCGAAGGGAGGAGCTATAGATTTCATTTTTGGTATGGTGCGTGAAAGAGAACGAAATTAGCAACTGGTGTTTTGGTTGTCTGTGTGGAGAAGAAAATGTGTTTGTTGTTGTTGGTCCGTGATTGCAAACCCGTGAAGAACGTTGCTACCAGTGTGTGTGTATGTGTGTTGCTGCAACTGCCGAATAGAGAACGTGAAGAAGAAGATGTTGATTTGCTGCAAATTAGACATGGAATGGAGCACATCAATTTGGGATTGATTTTGGGCATTTTTCAGATTTGGGAATTTTTCAGGATCTAATGATTGGGGGGTTTTGTGTTGACAAACGAAAATGAAGAATGAAGAAAGGAAGAAGATGAACAATGATTTAGTTCATGGGGGCCATGGTGTGTATGCGTGGCTGGTTTGAAGCTTGATGTGGGCACTAATTTAGTTGAGATTTGATTTTCATAATTCTTAGTTTAAATTCTAAGTTATAATTTTCTAGTTTGAGTAAATGAAGAACGAAGAGGGGTTTGGGCTTGCTAGAACCGTGATTCAAAGAAGATGATGTAGAGAGGATGAAGTCTCGGCATACACAATAGAGGAAACGATGCACACGTTTTGGGTTGGAATTCGATTTGTGCATCGTTTTGGTTTGAAATCTTAGTGTTGGGCAATTGATGACTTTTTTATTGGCAAAATAAAGAATGAAAAACAACTGGTGGCGTGCTGTTGCTGCTGGACAAAGAATGAAGTTGTAACAGTAGATGTGCGGTGTGGGTTCGTCGTTGGACGTCGGTCGCCCGAAAAAGATGACGCAAAATAAAATTTGGACTTTTAATTTTAGATAATATGTAAATTCTTTTAAAATGATTTTGATACGAAAGCAAAATGAAATTAGAATTTAGAAACTAGATGCAAATAGAAAATATTAAAATATTTTTATTCCATAGAAATTAATTAAAGCAATTACAAAAGTTAGTTTAAAAAATTTATTTAATAATTCAAATTAAACAAAGTTAATATTAGATTATTTATTAATTATTGAACATGTGATTGAGACTGTTTGTAAAACTAAAATAAGACAATGGTTTATTAAGAATCCACATACCGGTGCGATTGATGAGCCCGATGTGGATTGAGGTGACATCTCCTATATGTTACTGCTTGAGATTGATGAGTCACAAGGCAGATCGTAGGTATTTCCAACCGGAGCTGACTGTGATAGCTCAAAGTCTTTTGGAGACGGTACGAGTCGCGATAAGTGTTCTCTCTTAGGCTGTGATAGTGATGACATGACTGATTTTAGACAGTTATTGGGACCCTTTGAGATTTGATTGGATCACAGGGAATACTGAGAGGCATCCCAACCCTCTTCTGGTCTTAGATTACAACTAAAACAAATGAATGTTTGAAACGCCTAATGTTTGAAAGTGCTTGTAATGTTTTGGATTGGGTTTGTATAATGCATGTGATGTGTAGGAACGATCCACTAGGCTTTTGAGCTCACTCCCACTTTATTTTCTAGGTACATATAGACTTAGAGTGTTGTAACTTATATCTAAAGACTCATACTTAAATTGTACACTTCATTGGGGATGTAGTCCAGAATAGGTAGTATTGGAGGTGGTACTTTGTTAATCTTTCGGAAACGATTTTCATGTATTTATTTGATTTTAAATTCAGTTGATTAAATTTGTGAACAATATTATATGTTTAACATTTCTATTTTATTACAAGTTTTAAAGATTTACGCTGCATTATTTACAAATTGTATTGCGAAATCCGGTGAATGCCTTGAGAAACTATTTTGATCTTTTGTTTTGTATAAGACATCTATTTAGACATTGACTTGAGAACTAATGGTTATGAACTAAATTTTAAAGAAAAAGATTTGGATAGAATGAAAATTTTAAGTAGTATTCCAATTTTCAACGGGTGACGATCCACACGTGAGGTAAAACGTGAAAGGAGGTCCGGTTGAAAATTGGGGTGTTACACACAGGGTCTCAAGATGGAGATCTGAATGATAATGAAGACTCTAGGCCTAAAAACTTACAAAGATGTCATAGAGAAGGCCCTAACACTAATATAAGAACTCAACCTAGAACAAAGGTTGAGGGGGAAGAATAAGAGGCCCAGGACCGAAAATGATGAAGGGGCTCAGAAGAAAAGGAAGAATGGTGGGAAAGCACCACCAACACAAAAAAAGGGGCAGGCCAAGAACGAGTCAAGGGAACAAGCAAGGAAGCAAGGGCTTTGTTTTGTGTGCAACCAGAAGGGTCATCTAGCTAGAGATTGTCCTAATGCACAGGCTCGAGCTCCTCAGCAACAGCCATAGTAGGGAGGAGGTTAGAATGGTCGTCCTCAGGGGAGGCAACAACAGTCGAATGCCAATCAGGGGCATAACCAGGGTCATGGGCATAACCAGGGTCGTGGGCAGAATCAGGCCAGAATGTTCGCTGTTGAAGCTCAGGAAGACCAAGTCCCTATAGTGGAAGGTACATTTTTGTTGTTTAATGTTGCCGTGAAATTGTTGTTTGACTCGGGTGCCTCTAAATCCTTTATTTCTAAGGAATTAGCTAATAGGTTACAACTTGTGACAAAAACACTACCTATAACATTGAACGTGTCCACACCAATAGGGACCACTGTGACTTCAAAAAGAATGTGTAGTTGTGACCTAAGGTTCAGGGATAAACTCATAATAGTAGATCTATGTACCTTACCTTCTTATGGCTATGGGGTAATCTTGGGGATGGATTGGTTGGACCAGTACCAAAACCAGATAGATTGTCCTAAAAGACGAGTAACCATAATCCTACCTTCTGGGAAAACCTATAGAATCAATGGGGATAAGCAGAACCTACCAAGGAGTCCAACCATAGCAATGTTGAGCTGCTTAAGGTAGAAGAATGAGTTTTAGGAACTCTCTGAAGAAGAACCTATGGAACTGAAGAGGATACAAGACCTAGCAGTGGTTAGTGAGTATGAGGATGTGTTCCGAGATGACTTACCCAAACTACTACCTACTAGAGAGATAAAGTTCAAGATTGAACTTCACCCTAGAAGTAACCCTATAGCCATACTTCCTTATAGAATGGCACCAGTAGAACTGATTGAGTTGAAGTCAAAACTCGACGAGCTCCAAGAGAAAGGGTTCATCAGGCCGAGTAAATCACCTTGGGGAGCTTCGATGTTGTTCGTAAAGAAGAAGGATGGTTCTATGAGACTTTCTGTCAATTATCGGAAGTTGAACCAAGCTACGGTGAAGAATAAATATCCTTTACCAATGATTGATGACCTATTTGATCAATTGAGATGAGCCACTCATTTTTTGAAGATTGATCTTAGGTTGGGATATTACCGGTTGAGAATCAAGGATTTTGACGTACACAAAACTGCCTTCAGAATAAGATATGGATACTTCGAGTTCACTATGATGCCCTTTAGTTTGACCAATGCCCCAGCAACATTCATGGACTTGATGAACTGAGTGTTTAGACATTATCTCGACTAGTTTGTGGTGGTATTCATAGATGACATCCTAATCTACTCCAAATCAAAGGCTGAACACTTAGAACACTTGCAGATAGTGTTGGAGATACTCAGAAGGCATCAATTATATGCCAAGTTTAGCAAGTGTGAGTTCTGGATGAAGACGGTCAAGTTTTTTGGCCACGTAGTGTCAACAGAAGGCATCTCTATAGATTCGGAGAAAGTGAAAGTGGTTATAGATTGGAAGCAACCTAGGACAGTTACAAAGATTAAGAGCTCCTTAGGCCTGGCTAGGTACTACAAAAGGTTCATCTAAGATTTTTTCGAACTGGCAGAACCTATGACCAAGCTGACAAGGAAGGGAGTTAAGTTCAATTGGAATGAGAAGTGCGAACAATCATTCCAAGAACTGAAGAAGAGATTACTACAGCTCTTGTCCTAGTCACTCCAACCCATGGTGTTGTTACCTATGCCCTCTATACTGATGCCTCACTGAGTGGACTTGGAGCAGTGTTGATGCAAGAGAGACGAGTAGTCACTTATGCCTCACGACAGCTGAAGGTCCATGAGAAAAATTACCCTACTCACGACATAGATTAGCGGCCATCGTATTTGCCTTGAAGATTTGGAGACACTACCTTTATGGTGAAAAATTCGATTTGCTTTCATATCATCATAAGAGCTTGAAGTACCTTTACACCTAGAAAGAGTTGAACCTCAGGTAACATAGGTGGATGAAATTCCTTAAGGACTATGATTTTTAGTTACACTACCATCCGGGGAAGGCCAATGTGGTGGCTAATGCCTTGAGTAGAAAGTTCAACCACCAAGAGGAAGAAAAGGAGATGTACCAGTTAATCGAAGACTTTAGGCTGGGAATAACATTGAGAGACAAGCAAGCCTACCTTTACAGCATGTCTTGCCAACCAGATCTACTACATCAAATTAGGGAGGAACAAAGGCAAGAGAAGTGGCTTGTAGGTCGGATAGAGGGAATTGAACATGGTAAGCATATTGACTTTAGGTTGGATGTTGAGAATATCCTAAGGCTCGGGGAGAGGATCTGTGTACCTGAGAATGGACAGAATAAGCAGATAATACTAGATGAGGTCCATTAGACCAAGTATATAAAACATCCAGGTGGAGATAAGATGTACTAGAACCTCAAAAAGACTTATTGGGAGAGAGGAATGAAGAGGGACGTGGCTAAGCATGTTGCTAAGTTGTTACCCTATCAACAAGTAAAAGTGGAACATCAAAAACCCTCTGGAATGTTACAACCACTCCGTATCCCTGAATGGAAGTTGGATATCATTGCCATGGATTTTGTAAGTGGTTTGCCCAAGAACCAGAAAGGAGAAGATATTGTTTGGGTGGTTGTGGATCGTTTCACAAAGCGGCTCATTTTTTGCTAATTAGATCCACAGACCAAGTCAGTAAGCTGGGAGAACTATATGTGAAGGAAATAGTAAGGCTACATGGTATACCCAAGACTATTGTGTCTAACAAAGACTCTTTCATCACTTCACAGTTCTGGCAGAGACTACAGAAGGAGAGGGTACTAAGCTCACCATGACTACAACATTCCACCCTTAGACGGATGGTCAGTCTGAGAAAATTATCCATAGTTTAGAGGATATGTTGAGGTCTTGTATTTTAGACTTCAAGGGGAATTGGAGCAAGCACTTACACTTGGTAGAGTTTACCTATGACAATAGTTATTAGGCAAGTATTAAGATGGCTCCATTTGAGACTCTATATGGAAGGCTCGGCAAATCACCTACCTGTTGGGCTAAACTCAAGGATCATGTATTAACCGGACTAGATTCGGTGGAAGAAATGAATAACCAAGTCAAGTTAATACAGAAGAGGTTGACTACAACACAAAGTCGTCATAAGAGTTATGCTGACAATAGGAGAAAACCACTAGAGTTCCAAGTTGGGGACAATGTATTTTTGAGAATTAGTCCTCAAAAGGGCATCAAGAGGTTTGGATTCAAAGGAAATTTATCTCTGAGGGTTGTCGGACCCTTTGAGATACTTAGAAGAATCGGGGAATGTGCTTATAAGTTGTACCTACCAAGCGGAATGACTGCAGCTCATAACGTATTCCATGTATCCATGTTGAGAAAGTATGAACCTGACCCTTCTCACACCATCTACTGGAAAGAAATGAACATTCAAGATGATGCTACTTACGAGGAAACGGTGGTTAGAATCCTCGACCATAAAGTACGAAGGATATCCTATTAGTGAAGGTATTGTGGAAACATCACAGGGTGAAAGAAGCTACCTGGGAACTCGAAAGCGAGATGAAGACAAGGTATCCAAACCTGTTCACTAGAAATCCTTATGTCCAAAATTTCGAGGACAAAATTTTTCTAAGGAGGGTAGGTTGTAATACCCTAGATTCTGTGTACTCAATTAAATAAAATTTATCATCTACTCAATGAAATTTGGGTGCAAAATGAATCCAGACTCATTTCAGGGCTAAATTTGGCAAGTTCCAAAACTCTCATTTAGTGCCCCTTAGGGACCCAAAACAACTTGAAATGAAATAAGATAACATGAACCAACTAAGGGGATAACATATCCAAAAATTAGAACAATTGGTCAAGGTTAAGGTTTTCATTTGCCAAACGACCTTCAAGGGGTCCAAATTAGAAAGAATTATCATTTAAGGTACTTCACAGGATTGAAATGATCCGAAACAAAATGGAATGGCATGAACTAACAAAATGAATGAAATATCAAAATATCATAACAATTGGCTAAGATTGGAATTTTCATTTGCCCAGTAACCTCAGTAGATCTTAAATAAGGAAAAGTTTTTGAAGAAAAATCATCTAGGGCCAAACAGTACCTTAAAATGTGCACTAGGTTCATATGATTCTAAAATTATAGGATATAAATCATACTTCTATGTAGATAAGGAGATATTAATTTTTAATTGATTTTTGTGAACCCATGAAGTCATGGCCACCCCCACTTGATTGTTTATACCCACACCCACTTTAGCCAAAATCGACTCGACCACATACATGTGTGTGTGCGCACATGTGAGTACCCTTATTTAGATAGTTTTTTGGAACCAAAATGAGCATCTTTGACTATTATAAGGTATCCCCTCCAATTTGATATTGTATACCCATACTTAATGTCCAAGAAATAAGAAAATGGAAAAGTATTCCTTCTATGTTTGTTTGATAAGCAAGCAAGGAAACCAAAAAGGAAAGTTTCCATGAGCACATAGGGGACGTTCCATTTGAATTAAAATATGATTTAAACCTCTTTTCTATTCACACATAGTTAGGAAACAAGATTATACTCATATCTTTTGAATTAGAAAGCCATAGTGGTCCCACTTGCCAAGCATGAGCACACTTGCCCTCTTTATGCGAACCATCCCCTTTATGTATAGAAACTTGCCAAAATTTTTGTGAGCTTCTCAAGCTGCCCTAGGACGTCCCATATGCTCTCATGAACATCTATATAAACCCCCCTTGCTCACTTTCATGTCATTCCAAAGCAAAGAGTTGACACTTCTATCTTTGTTTGTTTTTGCCCTCTTTTTGGCACCTATTCGCACCCTCTTTTCTTTCTTGTATGAAAAATTCTTATTTCAGTATTTTAGAGAGCTGTTGAAGTAGTCTTGTTGGTGGTTTCAAGTTCTGAAAGTGGTTGATAAGGTGAACCTCTGCCGAATTCAACAAAAACTCGAATTAAGGTGGAAGGAATTTCTTGAACTTCTACTTTGCTCTTTCAAATTTCCATCATGTTCATGCTTGTTTGAATTTTAGCTTTCAGCATGTTTTATTTTAGTTTCAGCATGTTTAATCATATTTTAATTTTAGTTCAACATGTTTTTATGTTTTAATCACTCATGAGAGCATGTCATGCTTAGAATTCATGTTTAAGATTTAATTCGATGTATCAAGCATGTCGTGTAATGTTTACATGCTTTCTTGGTTGTTTAAAATTATGATATTTATATTTTGAATTTCTTTTATCATTATGTAATACTTAAATATAAGAAATTGAAGATAAGAACCACGTACTATCATAGTGACCCGTATGGGTGCTATTAGATTATTTCTAAGTTTTGAAAGTTCTATTTTAAGGGCATGTTGCCCAAATTTTGAATTTAAGAGTTTCGCTAAATTTTATTTAAGTTTTGAAAGTTATGTACTCAAGTTTTGATTCAAGAATGTAACTTTCTTTATTTTATTTGAATAAATAAAGAGTTTGAAGTATTCATTTATCTAATTGTACAGCCTCATTGAATCAAAATTTAATACATTGTGATGTATCCATGAACCTTTTAAATAAGTGTTTAAATAAAGGAATTGAGATGCAAGTTGTGTATTTGTAAATGTAACATAGGACCCAACCCGCCTTGTGGTTGCGCTTAAACTTGTTTTTAGGGGGTTGGGGTGTTACACATCAGACCAAGTACACAATGCATCCAGGAGGTAATAACATGTACCAGAACCTCAAGAAGACTTGTTGGTGGAAAGGTATGACGGGGACATAGCCAAGTGTATGTCTCTAAATGTCTAACATGTCAACAGGTAAAGGCCGAACATAGGAAACCATTCAGGGATGTTGCAATGACTTCCGATCCCATAATGGAAGTGAGATAATATTGCAATGGATTTCATGAGTGGCCTACCTAGAAACCAAAAGGGTGAAGATACAGTATGGGTGATTGTAGATCGTCTCACAAAGGTAGCTCATTTTCTACCCATCTAATCTACAGATATAGTTGGAAAATTAGGAGAACTGTATGTTAGGGAGATAGTAAGGCTACCTGGTGTACCCAACACCATTTTGCTAGATAAAGATTCCAAATTCACATCTCAAATTTAGGAAAGCCTACAAAAAGGGTTAGGCAGTAGACTCACCATGAGCACTGCCTTCAACCCTCAGACAGATGGGCAATCTGAGAGAGTTATACAGATAATAGAAGATATGTTGAGAGCACGTGTCCATGACTTCAAGGGTAATTGGAGCAAATACTTGCATGTAATGGAATTCACTTGAATTAACAGTTATTAGGCGAGTATCAAAATGGTTCCGTGTGAAATTCTCTATTGTAGACCTTATAGATTTCCATCATGTTGTGCAAAATTTGAGGATCATTATAGGTATAGGGCCAGACCTAGTACAAGAGATGAATGAACACGTGAAACAAATACAAAAGAGGTTAATCATAGCTCAGAGTAAGTAGAAGAGCCATGTGAATAAGAGGAGAAGACCTTTAGAGTTCCAAGAGGGTGACAGAGTGTTACTAAGGATCAGCCCTCATAAGGTGATTACATGATTTGGGATCAAAAGGAAACCGTAGCAACCCACTTCGTAAAAGTGATTTCAAGACCAGTACATAATACCATATATGCTACACCTACGTATATAATACTATATCAGCCTTTTACACTCAATACTACTCAATATCCATACAAAAATTTTGACAGAATCTCCCCTAAATTTTGACTTATTCCAAATGAACATTAACACCTGATAAACCATATTATCAATCCACAAGTCCATAATAGATAATGTTTCACAGACTATAATCAATCATAACTCATAGTTCATAATTTATAATGTTCCACACTCTTAACTAGTATAAATAGATCAAAATTGCTCTGGAGATATTACATATATAGTGATAATTATAATTATATAAAAATACAACCCACAAAATAATTAAACCTAACCACACAGCAGTAACTAAAGAGTTGATTACTCTTCTTGTGCTAGCCTCTTCCCTTTCCTATCTATTCGTGAAATGTTAAAGATAATAAGTGAGCGACAATATGCCCAGTGAATAATCTTTATCTAAGGCATTTAAATACATTTAAATAATCATGCAGAAAACCAAATTATATAAAACATTGAAATTCATCATGCACATTTAAGTCATACATACATGTATTCAACATAGTGATCATACTATTTTCAATGCATCATTTAATAAAACACATACACATCCACAACTTTTAGAAGTAGAGTTAACCTCACTTCTTGTCTAGCTTGGACAATAGTAGACTGTACCTCTAATTATCACCTACGCCACAACCATTTCAAGGATTATCACATAGAGAAACGTTGATACTTCTCATGGCTCAGTCTCATATGGATTATCATATAACAAGTATTATTCCTTATGGCTCAGTCCATCGAAATGATATTGTATTTTAGATATGCTCTTGCCAATCCAATACACTCTACAGTGTAAATAAAATTTCATGAATTTCAAATCAAATGCAAATATGTTAATATAAATAACATGCTTACATTCAAATCTATTTTATATCTACAATGTCATATAAATAACTAAGATAGAGAAATACTCATAGAATGCCAACAACTAATCTCGTTGAGCATGTATCTCACTTCCTGGTATGATAATCAACCACTTCCAAATTTATTGTAAAATTCAGTAATATATAATCTATCATTTCATATAATATATATATATATATATATATTCATTTGCATCAATTCTTATTTCATAAAAATCAACGATCTTGACATAATATCACCATTCACATAATACCAGAAACAATTACTACTCACCAAAATTACTATCCAACCAATTTTCAATATCCACTCCCAAAAATCTAGGTTCCAATGCACTGAAATCAACATATAACAAAAACAATTTATATCAACAAATCACAATTAATTTATTTTTATAAAGGATTTATAACATATTTATTTTTCATATTTAATCACATATGTGTATTAGACCTCATGTATTGCTACGCATTATGTCGAATATTCTCAATGACCTTTAAAATTAATTTCCTGCTCAAATACCATATTTTTATATCATCAAATAAATTAAATAGACTATCCAAATATATTTTTACTGATTTTTTCTAATTTTCATAAATAACCCAAATGGTCAATTATTCACCAAAAATCCATTTGATATCCAAAATTCACAAAATTAGTATTGATGGGTACGTATTTTCCTTCTCTACATTCCTATAGGTTTCAATCAAAGTTTTATTTGGGTTTAACATACTCAAAAGTCTCTCCAAAGGTTATAAAACTTTGGGTATTTATTTTGGTGTGTACAATACGAACGAACGAAAACTAATCACATATCTGAGATCTACGTATCACCAGGAATGCATGGATAATATCCAAGTTTTGGGTACTACCCTAAAACACTACCTACAATAAAAAATCATACCCCTAGAATCATAGTACGTGACTTATTTAACATTTTTATAATAAGAATTGTGAGACATAGCTTACCTGTGCATTGAATCTGAAGAAAAAACAGACGTTCCCTTTTTTTTCTTTCTTTCCTCTCTGTTTGTGTTCCCTGCATTCTAGAGTTGATGTTCTGGATATATGAAATAAAGGGAAGAATGAAGAATTGAGAAGTTAAAACTTTAAAAGAAACTCATGTGCCACCTATACACCTAGTCATTACAAATTCCACTCATCACATTCATCTCCCATTCTTTTCCACTAATGCTCACATACATGTATAAAATACTTTGATTTTGGCCACCATGATAACCCCACTTAATATATATACATCTGCACATAATGCTCGCACTTAATTTTCATTTGCCATTCTCTCAACAATTTAATTGCTCCCATTTAATGTTATATATATATACATACATACATATGAAATGCAAATAAACCCATTACACTTGCTCTTAATTCACACACACAAATATATATCACTATTTTTTTATTTTTCTCATTTTTTTCCACTTTATTATATTTAGTTTATTTTATTTTTTATACAATAATTATTTTTCTCAATAACTAATGTAATTCAAATTAATTTATACATGCAACGTGTATTTTTAATACATGTATGAAATTAACACGTACGTACACTCGTAATCTATACAAATACATGTATTTATATACATTTACTTTTATTTAAATTAATTTACATGTCTAATTAAAATATGGAGTGTTACAGAAACTATTACCAAGATTCCTCGGTCTATTTGAAATACTTAGACGGGTTAGTGAGTCAGCTTATGAGTAAGACCTATCGAATAGAATGCTATCGATCCACAACATATTTCATGTATCGATGCTATGGAAGTATGAGCCAAACTCCTCTCACATCATACATTGGGAGGAAGTAAACATCTGGAACGATGCTACTTACAAAAAATCAGCTATTAGAATACTGGATTGCAAAGTGTAAAGTCTCAAAACCAAGGACATCACTCTAGCAAGGTTTTATGGAGAGACCGTAACCTATAAGAGTGTAATACCCCAGAATTTTGTCAAATAATTAAAGATAAATAAGTTTGAGAAAAATAAATAAAATAAGTTGAATAAATTAATTTCAAAGATTTTAAGAAATTTTGGGTGCAA
>JAJIYU010004673.1:0-24094 GCA_030144865.1 Tinospora cordifolia
ATGCATGAAAAGAACCTAGAAGAAAAACTTTAGGCCACTAAATGGATCGAGAATAGTCATGATAGTACGAATGTTTACTGAAACAAACATTGACATTGAAAAGACGAGCCAGGAAGAGTTCAAGGAGGTTTTCCATAAAAAGTTATATTCAGAGACGACACTGTGGAAGCTGCAAGAGGACTTCATCAAGTTGAATTAGAAGAACTTAACTATAGCTGAGTACAAGAGAAAGTTTACTGAATTGGATAAGTTCTCTTGGGAGCTGATCTAAGAAGAAAAAATGAAAACTAATTGGCTTTCTTGGGGTCTCAAGATTGAGATTCGAAAAGTGATTATGACTCTAAGCTTAAAAACATATAGGAATCCAAGAGCATGAACTCAACTTAGAATAGAGGTTGAGAGGAAAGAACAAGAGGCCTAGTAATGAAATAGAAAACCCAGAGGCCTAGAAAAAGAATAAGAGCAGTGGGAAGGCACCACAGACCCAGAAATAGGGGCAAAATAAAGATGAACTAAAAGAACAGGTGAGGAAGTAGGGACTGTGCTATGTGTGCAAGTAGAAGGGCCATGTAACAAGAAACTGCTTGACTACAGCTGCCTAGGCTCTTCATCCACAAAATTCTCAGGGAAGAGGTCAGATCGATCGTCCTCAAGATAGATAGCAACAACAAAATGCCAACCAAGGTCAAAATCAGGGGCGTGGGCAGAACCAGGCTAGAATGTTTGTTGTTAAGGCTCAAGAAGATCAAGACCTACCCTAGAGACTCTAGTAAAAAAATAAATAAAAAAAATATTAGGAGAACTTGATTAGCCCTTTATTTAAAATTGTTATATGTTAACATTTATGAGTTTTAAGCTTTGATAAGGTTTTGTACCTATTCTTTTCAATAAATGAAATTTATTCCCTTAAGAATCCTTATTGTTACATTTTGAAGGTTCAAAATAAAAAGTCTGGGAATAGAAAGTGTTAGTAATAACCCGAGGCCTGCCATGTGGTCGAGTCCACTAAGATGAAGGTGGGGTATGACAAAGAAACTTTGACCTTCAAATACATTGAGAACTTTAGGTTGGATATGACCCAAAAATGAAAAACAAGCCTATCTCTACAACATGTTTTACCCACCGAATCTTTTGCAATCAGATTGGGGGTGAACAATGACAAGACGAATGGCTTACAAGCCTAATAGAAAAAATTGAATAAGATATGCATACTAGTTGTAGGTCATATACTGAGGATACCCTAAGACTTAGCGAAAAAAAAAACACTGTATGGGAAACTACGGATCATGTCACTAAAGTGACTAATTTTTGCCAACTAGATTTAGATCAAGTCAGTAAGTCTGAGAGAGTTACATAGACACTAGAAGCTATGTTGAGGAAATGGGAGAAAACACAAACTTGACTCCGCTCACATCATCCATTTGGAGGAAGTAAATATTCAAGATGATGCTACTTATGAGGAAACAATAGTTAGAATCCTTGACCATAAAGTACAGAGTCTACGAACAAAGGATATCTCATTGGTAAAAGTACTGTGGAAATATCACGGAGTGGAAGAAGCCACCAGGGAACTAGAAAGCGAAATGAAGACGAAATATCCACCCCTTTTCAGTAGAAATCTTTGACCATGTACAAATTTCGAGGACGAAATTTTTGTAAAGAGGGTAGGTTGTAATACCTTGAAAACCTTACACTCAATGAATTAAGAAATTTCCATCTTTTCAGTGAAATTCGAATGAATCTAGCCTCATTTTAGGGATAAATACAGAAAATACAAAATTCTCATTTGGTGACCCATATGAACCTAAAACAACCCAAAATGAGGTATGGTGTCATGAACCAACAAGCTAGACTAAATATTCGAAAATCAACCCAACTGGCCAAAATTAGGGTTTTGCCCTACAAGGGGATCCAGATTTGGAAAGAACAGAGAATAGAGGTACCTATCGAACTCGGAATGATTTGAAACTTCAGGGGATGGCATAAACTAGCAAAACACATGACATATCCAAAAATCAGACTAATTGGCCAATGTTTGAACCTTTATTTTCCTAATGCATTCTGTAGGTTCTAAATAAGGAAAGTTTCGAGTGAAAATCACCCCGACCAAATTGTACCTTAAAATTTAGGTCTTGATCATGTGGTTCCAAAACTATAGGTTAAACACCTAAATTCTTAGTGGTTAGGGAGATATTAAATTTTATTAAATTCATGTGAACCCATGAAGGCATGACCACCCAAAGCATGTGCAAGTCACATGGGTGGAACAACATGATCGGGTGCACCACACCCTACTCAATCACCATGGGATGTTTTCCCTTATTTGATTCCATTAATCATGATCCAATGTACCACACAATTGATTCAGTACACCACACATTTGGAACGTCCCACCAAGGATTTGGAAATCCATGAAGATTGATTCCATGCACAAAGTTAGTGATCATGTGCTCCATGCCCCACCTAAGCAAAAACCGGTCCACCCATGCACATGTGTGTGTGCACACATGTGAATTAACTTAATTATGAAGGTTTGAAATCTGATTTGATGCTCATAAAACCCTAGCTGTCCCACACTCACAAAAAAGAATCAAAAATGAAAACTTTACTCCCATTTTGGCGCCTAGATTGTGTGATTCTCACACATGGGATGTCACCCATGCTCATGAACAAATTAGAAGATTTCCTAGGGGATTAGATTTAAATATCAGCATGTGTTTGAGTGTCCCTCATGCTTTGATATTATACACCCACTAGTTGAACGTCTAAAGGAAAGAGAAGAAAACATGCCTTTTTGCCTAAATATGATGAGCAAGCAAAGGAATTAAAGGGGAAAAATATGAGACAATATTCACTCTCTCTATGGGACGTCCAAGTCCATTTTAGAAGGATTCTAGAAGAATTTAAATCTCTAAAATTGAATTAGAAATAAAGACTAGCAAGATCACTAGTGGGCCCACAATAGAGATATGCACACATGCCAAAATATGCACACTTACCATGTCCTACCTTTAGTGTTTGGAAACTTGCCCAAACAATGAGAGCTGCCCATGGACGTCCCTTAGTGTGTTTGAAAACTATAAATACCCCATTGTAGTGCTCACAAATCATTCATTCTAAGAACAAGTGAAAACACCACTAGTGTGCTCTCTTCTTATTCTTTTTGTTCCTCTTCTTGACGTCTCATTTTATGCCTAAGGAAAGGCTTTTAGTTTCAGAATTTTAGTGATCATTAGATAGTGGTTTTGTGGAGGTTTGAAGTGACAAAAACGTGGGAAAAACGCTGCTGGATTTTTGGAAACATTTAAGCTAAGGTGGAAGTTGCCCTCTTAAACTCTTTTCCATATTCAAGCCGTTGGCATGCTCATTCTTAATGATTTGTTTGTTGAAGTTTCTTTTATGTCTCGTTTCAATTTTTATTTATCATTCATGAACGTTTCAAATCTAATTATCTACATAACATCATGCATTAGTAATGTCATTCATGTTAGTATCATGTTTAGGTTTTTCTCTTTCTATACATTTGATGCATGATTGTCTGTGATGGATGCAATGTTTTTGTTTTTATTTTTCAGTTTAATACAATATTATGATATTTTATTTATGTTTCATGATTATGAGATTAAAATATCAGATTATGGCGATTTTAACCATGTACCATCATAGTTGTTTAAGTAACAGTATGTGTGCTCTTTTCTTATGATTTGTTCATAAGGTTTATGACCTAAGTGCTTGGTTGGTAGGTAAGAGTCCCTAAGTTCCAAGGTCCAATGAAATTGGCTAATGCCATATTTCACTCTAAAGAGGCACTTAGTGAAGAACATCAAGGGTTGAGAAACTCTTTTGGTCTAAGACACAACTTCACACAAATTGATGATTGATACGCCTAAGTTGGGCTAGTGTTTGAATTATGGATGTGTTAATGTTTTCTAATATGAAAATAGTTGTTTAAGATCCACTGAGCTTTTAGCTCACCCTTCCTTTAACATTTTTTAGGGATTTGATCTTATGAAGAAAAATGTGGAACGTCTACCTTTTAGGGTTCTTATTTTTCCATGTAAGGCATGTTGCCCAAATCTTAAGAATTTTCGCCGTGTTTTCTTTATTTAAAAGTATGAACTTTCTTTTATGATTTAATAAAGATTTGAAATTCCTTTTATTTCTTATAATGTAGCCTTGTTTAGCTTTTATGGCATGGGATATTAGGAATAGAAAGTCAAGTGTGTGTCACTTGTAAAGTAACATAGGACCCGATCTATGGTTAAGTCCACTGTTTCAATAGTTGTTATGACAGCGGATGCAACAATGGTTATGTCCACAAATGGTTAAGTCCAAATGAACGTATGGGTGTCAGGGTGTTACAATAGGCGCTGGCTGCCATTTCTTCAATAAGATGTGTTGCCTCTATAGTAGATTTTTCCATTAAGGAACCAACAGTTGCTGAATCAACAAGGCTCAAGTAAGTGGTGTCAAATCGCTGTAAAATATGTAAATCTAGAGCCAAGGGAGATAACCATGTTGTGGGCATCTTCACAATAAATCCTTAAATCCCTCCCACACTTCATAAAGGGACTTGAAGTTTGATTACTTGAACGAATTGATTTCATCCCTAAGTTGATGAACCTTGAGAAGCATGAAATACTTTTGCATGAATTTTTGTCTCATCTCTTCCTAGGTGGTGATGCTACCTGGTAAGAGAGTCTACAACCATGTTCTCACTTTATCCCTTAAAGAAAAAGGGAAAAGCCTCAATTTTAGCTAATCCTCAGTCACACCATTCCTCTTTATAGTATCACAGATCTCCATGAACGAGTTCAGATGTGTCATGTGATCCTTAGTAGCCATGCCCCCAAATTGTTGTTGCTGCACTATAATGATCAAAGAGGGCTTTAACTCAAAATTATTGGCATTGAAGGGTGGGAGAACAATTATGGAGTAGTTATTATTAAGCATGGTCTTGAAAAAGTCTTGGAGTGGTGCTTCCCCATCAATGCCAACTACAGATCTACTAATCTCAGCCATATCAGATCTATGGCTTCAAGCTTCTAGTTGAATTTGCTTGATTGTCTTTAAACAAATCTAGATTGTTCAACCCGAGATAATTTATGTTCATCCAACCTGAAACACCACAAGCAAACCAAAAAGATCAAGTATAGCCAGCCATTGCATTAAATAATAAATAGAATAAAATAAAATAAACTGAAATAAAATAAATAAAAACTAAACTAAACTAAATTAAACAAATAAAATTGAAATAATAAAATAATAACAAATTAAAAATAAAATAAAATAAACTGAACTCAAGTAAAGTAAAATAGATAAAATAATTAAATAAACTAACAAAATGAATAAACTAAAATAAAATAAATAAAAATTGTCTTAATTAAAATTTAACTAATTTTAATTGGTTTTGAGATTATTAACACCATCCTCGGCAATGGCGCCAAAAGCTTGTTGAAATCACTGCAAGTATACAAGATTACAATAGTAATATCTGGTAAATACTAGATTATCGTCCTCTGAGAACGGTATGTGGTTAATATTTCAAATTCTAATTTAATTTTAGTATCAACTTTATTAAGGCATCAAACCAAATTAAATATTAAAAACTTAAATTAAATCAAAAGAAAATTGAAAACAAGTAAATATTAGATTGAAAACCATATGAATTGAGATTTTATGATAGTAAAATATCATGTCTTCACCTTTAATCTTTATTTTAATTAATCTAAATTCTGTTCTTGTAAGTTATAATACTAATAATCAAAATCTTTTCCCAAGGCGCCTTGATCCTATCAATTAAATTGTCTAATATCTTATCTCGAGGGGTATAATCAATAAACTAATGCATTAAATATGTTAATCACATGCAACCACCTAAATAATCAACAACCTCCCGGTCAATTGATTCAGATTGGTCTATACTTTGATTATCCAATTATTGAACCTCTCTCTTGAGTTAGTTCAACAATCTGAAATCAGTTTATAGTTAGTGAATCAATAAAACGCATTAAGATCACAAAATATAAAACAATACCTCTATATAGTTAATCAAAATAAAAATTAAAGAATTTCACAATCTAAATTACATCCTTAAAATAAAAACTATTTAGCCAAACATGACGTAAAGATTACAAATCAAAGAATTAAGTAAATAAAGGAGCATACTCTCATATAATCTTGTTCTTTAACTTCTTCTCAAATTCTTGTTCTCTCCCATGCTCTAGTTTTCAAGAACTTCAAAACTCGAATAATGAATTGAATGAATTAAAAAACTATATTGGCCTCTTTATATAGGCATTTTAAACTCCGAATTCTACCTTAACTCTAAATTTTAATCAAAACCGGATACAAAATCACGTATTGCATTTTAATTTGTTTTTTAGCTTGTCTTCTGGTCGTGCCCTCAGTTTTCAATTGAAGTTATGCTCCTTGCAATTCTATTTGTTTCTTGCACATGAATTCACATCTTTATCTTCCAATAGTACCCTTGCATTGAACCATTATTTTGTTTTTATGCCACTTAATGTTCCAATCGTGCCCTTGCATTCATCCACTAAATTACGATTCTTGCCATCGTGAATTGTGCACAATTCTCACCCCAAATTTTGTGACAGTTGACCCACACCTTTTGCACTCAATTTACACTTCATGCCATCACTTTTGTTTCCAATCGACCCATATATGTTGCATCATATTTACATTTTTGCCATTGCTTCATCATTTCATGCTTTGCCCACCGAAATTGCCAATTTAATTCATGTGTAACACATGTTTTGGTGTACTCCAATTATTTTAAACCTACAAAACAATTGAGAATTCTTCATCGGACATTAAATTATAATTATAAATGATAAAAACTATATTGAAATTCTCAAAATGCATAAATACATGTAATGCTAGTATAAATGCTTATACATCTAATTATAAGTAAAGATGTTCTATTTCTTATCTAAATAATATAAAATATATATAATAATATTATTATGCATCACAACTAACACCCCTACTCATATTTAAGGACAAAATTTTCTAAGCATTGGACCCCGTGCTCGAATTTAAGGACGACTAGGCCTAAGGCTAAAAAATGTTCTAAGTTTTTTTTACCTTAGTTGGACTTAGGAAGATTGAGCCTAAGGTCAAAAAATGTTCTAAGTCTTGGAGCCTCGTCTTGGACTTAAGGACACAAGGTCTAATATTCTTAGAGCCCTTACTCAGACTTAAGGATGACCAGGCTTAAGGTCAAAAAATGTTTTGAGCCTCAACTAAGACTTAGGGATGACTAGGCCTACAATTGAAAACTTTTCTAAGTCATCGAGCTCCTACTCAAACTTATCAAGAAACCAAACTTAGAATAAACAATTTTAGGTTTGTTCGTCAAGTGTCCACTCAAACTTGAAGAACCCCTCCGGATGACAAGCTATCCCAACAACAAAGGGAAATGACCTAGTTTGCAACACTCATTCAATCCTAGAGAGCAAAAAATCACAAGGAAGGAAGCAAATAATTAAATTAGACAAGATCTTCATTTTAAGAAAAATAGCACATTTTTTATTTCAAAAAAATGTGAAAAAAGGGAATATTGTTTGTTGTCCAAGGTGAACAACATGATAACTCATTGTCTTTGCCTTGTTGCCCTTGTCGAGTTTGCCGAGTACCAATTGCGTATGAAACTACCCAAGCTCATGCTTGTCCTAAAGCAAAAGGAATGGCGCTCCAATCTTAGATGATTTGAAGCATCTCTACCTAAACAACTCAGGAATTTAGAGAAGAGCTTAGCACTTTCGGTTAGGCTTGGATGTCTCCATTCTTGTTCACCTCATTGAGGACACAAATCCTTCTCTTGCCTAGCTCCCTTTTCTCATCCTTAACATGCTAAGCCTTAATAAGAAGAACCATCCTATTGGCTATCTAATACCAACTCCTCCTTGGGGATGTTAGTCCTCCTCTTGTCTAACATCTCTTTTTTAGCCTTGAAGCACTGAGGCTCAACAAGAAGCATATCCTCCTTGAGGACACTAATCCTCTTCTTATGAAGCTTATCCTTTTGAGTGCAGAAGGAATCAAGGATGTCACCCACTTGCTGAAAGGAAAGGGAAAATTAGCATTAAGACAACCAACACTATCAAGCACGTGCCAAACCCTAAATCATGGCAATCGAGCTAAGAAGAGAAGGATGTGAGAAATCATTATAACTGGTTCTAAATTCTCAACCTCAACAAGAAGCATATCCTCCTTGAGGACACTAATCTTCTTCTTATGAAGCTTATCCTTTTGAGTGCAAAAGGAATCAAGGATGGCACCCATTTGTTGAAAGGAAAGGGAAAATCAACATTAAAACAATCGACACTATCAAGCACATGCCAAACCCTAAATCATGGCAATCGAGCTAAGAAAAGAAGGATGTGAGAAATCATTATGAATGGTTCTGAGTTCTTAACCTCAAATCACAAAGTTGGATAGCCAAATTCAACAATGATGTCTCAGCTTGATCTCGGCCTTAGGATAGCATCTTGAAGAACGAAAGCAGAATGAGAGATCAAGGAAGAAAAACCTTAACCTCGAAAGAGGACGACCAAAGAATGCAAAAAAAGTTTTTAGTCATAACATAAGTAAGAATGCTTCAAAAGAAAGTGGTACTTAATAGGAAATAACCCATGCTTGTCAACCAAATGATTTTTGGGCTCAAATCCCTGTGTATTCATAGAGGGCTTAGATTCAAGTAACCAAATAGTCATTAAACAACCACAAGACGATCCTACATTTACTAATCTCAAAGTTGATCATCAACCAGTGTTGAATTCTGATCACTCCTAATCTCGAGGTGCATCAATGAATGAGCCATCTTACACTAGGACAAATTGAAAAACATGGGCTTGGGGTAGATGCTACACCATCTGTTTGGTCTCTAAGGAAAGCCAAGCTAAGTAGGCATAGAATAATGATCCCCACTATGGTGAACACTAAGTTCAGAAAAAAAAACACACGTTATCAGATCCATCACAAATGAATGTTCCCATGTCAAGAAAAGCCTAATTCTACAAAGCCTCGCTCAAGCTCAAAGGATGATTAAACCTTGGGCATCCATACCCAGGGTCAAAAACTTTTCTAGGTCCTCGAGCCCTTGCTAAGACTTATGATAACCAGAACTAAGGTCAAAAGATTTTCAAGTCCTCAAGCCCTTGCTCGGACGTAAAGATAACCAGACCTTGAAGCAAAAAGCTTTTAGAATCCTAAGCCCCCACTCGACCTAAGGAATACCAAAAAGAAGGAAAATATAAAGCATATGCGAAAGAAGAAAGAATGAGGCAACAACCATTTGAAGAAAGAAAATTTCATTCCTATGGTAACAATTAATCATTTCATTACTTAAAAAAAACAAAGAAAGAAAAAGAAAAAAGAAGAGATGGTTGTGACAACCCTTGAAGGAAGAAAGGAGTTAATACTCATCTGTAGCCTCCAAACTGAGCACTATGACTTCCTTTCCCATACCAATACCTTCCTCTATAGCTCCTGCATCTACGCACTTACCTCTGGCCTCACCATCTAGCTAAGCTGCACCCTCTTTCTCTTCCTCTCATTTTTGTACCATGAATTGATCAAAGGCCTCCATATCAACTTTATCCTCAAAGAAATGACCACGGTCCATTTATGAAATTAATCTAACTCATACTTGTCGCTAAATAAAGTAGAAAGTGCTTCTAAAAAACCTTGAACTTTTTGGTCCACATTCCTAAAAAGAAATAATCTCAAAATTAAGAGAGAAATTCAACAACTTTAGCTCAAAAATTTCCTCTTTGACCTTTTTTAATTCAAAAATTGTACTGATGAGGTTGCAATCAATGCAAATCACCACCCTTTGCAACTTTTGCACCTTCTTCTCAAACTTCTCCTTCTCGTCTTAGAATGAATCGAAGATTTTTTCAAACTTTTGGAAGGCTAAGAAGCTCTAGTAGGCTGCCGATTGATTGAAATTGAAAGATGATTAGATACATTAAATAAACACACACACACACACATCAAGGTAAGGTAAGGATAGTACCTCAATGCACTTGGTGAAGGTAGTAGAGTAGTTATCCCAAGTGTGAACTTCCCAACCAAAGTCGACTTCTCAAGCATGAAGGTCAACGTGAAATCCCAAGAATTGTACGTCCTTCTAATCTACTTTATAAACCAAATGAGTCATGCCACTAAGGTGCTTACTCAGGCACGCGACAAGGCAATTGTAGGCTTTTCTCTTCCCTTTCCGCCATGCTTCAATTGAAGGATCCAAGGTGAGCAGAGGAGTGGAAGAGCTACTACTAGGATTCAACTACATCCCAAACAAACTCAAATGACCCCTGTCTTTATTGCATAGCATTAAACTTGGAAAATTCAAACTTTTGTTTGCTCAACATTTTCATAAATGACATTTCGCCCTTCTCTACTTCTCTAGTAGGAAAAAAAAGAAGGAAATAGATTGAGAAAAACATAAGCCAACGATAAAAGAGGGTGACCCACAGATCAACCTGTCTTAGCAGAGGCAAAAAAAGGTAAGGACCTTCTGCCACTCCTTGAGCTAGGGGGGAGTTCAACAAATCTGAATGATCTTAGATAAATCAACCTCCTCTTTCTAATCAATGCACCTCATGGGAGACTCCCAATAAATTGTGAAAAGAGCAAAAATGGTCAGGGCAATTCAAGAAAGATAACTGAGGCGATGTGCATTGTAACACCCCCCTTGTAATCTTCAAAAATTTTAGCAGATTTAATTTTTTAAAACCTTATTCGTTGAATACTCATTTTCACAGTGAAAAAAAATGTGATCTTCTTTTATTCAAAACATCCTTTGAAAACCATTGTGAATTTGAAATGGAAAAGTTGTTATATTATCTTCTTTTTGTTTATCTTTATCTTGTCTTGTTTGTCCCTATCTTATCATTTTGGTTCTTGTCCTAAAATCAATTAGATCACATTAAGTTCATAAAATTACAAATCATCTTTCAACAATAGTTACAAAATCAAATATTTATAATTCCTTGAAAATATCATTTTTTGACTACATGTTGTTCTCAATAACTAAGAGATTCCCTTATAGGTAGGACCCATCTAGTTCCTTGCCCTTTCTGTTATGGTGTACAAAGGAGTCTCCACATCAAGATTAAGAAGTTACTGTAATTTATATAAATCAAAAAGGAACTAGACTATGGATATTGTCTTTTATCTTATACCCATCTCTAGAAAGTAAGGAGGGAGTGAGTTCTACTAGCCTAGTGGATCATTCTAATTCACAGTCAATCTAATAACATAACAAGTATATCATACATCTAGACACTTTCAAACATCAATGATAAAATCATCATGTTGTTTTTTATTCGGTCAAGGTAGGATGGTTGTCCCTCAAGTTATTCTCACTTCTAGTCATTGGCATCTAGGCTATGCACCAATATGTCTGTTAATTTGGGGACTAAAAAGATACGTGAGGCACAATCAAAATCTCTAAAGTGTGATTACATACTCGTCTTTTATGCGAGACATTAACGCTAGAATCAGTATCGATTTTGGTAGATTCATCGACCGGCCAAGTGTATTGTTATCTTTTTATTCATTGTTTTATGCGTGTTCAATCACATACTCATGGACAACATCTCATTCAATAGTCATAAATATGTAGGCCATATAAATTTATTCTAAACATGGATTATTACCATATCATTATATGCATTTCATGCAAAGTATCATATTCTCATGTATAATGCATGTTCCATGTATTCATGAATTGACAATATCATGTAACTATGATACTTATATATTTCTAGAACTATCATTGTCTCATCTGCATTTCATTTCATTCCACTCACACATCAACACATCATGATTCATTTTTCAAGTTCAAAGACGCACCCTTCATCAAACGATGGCCATTAGAGTATTCTAAACGTCCAGCTAGGTAATTTCATACACTATATGCATACAAATACCATTAAAAGTATGTGAGTTAAAGATCATCCCCAGCTTGTATGCTCTTTTCGTGAGATCCACTTTCCAAACATGACACATGTCCTTTAGCCTTTGTATGAAAATTCACCTATATGAATGATTTTATTTAGTGCATGGCTTGAAATCCTAATTCTACCCTATTTTTGGGTCAAAGTCAACCCATCAAGTCCACGGTCAAAGGTCTTGAAGGTGGTTAAGGTTATATGAGAAAAAGTGTTAAAAATGTAGTATTTCTCTTTGATTATCAAGATAATGCGAGGCACTACCTCAATAGTTGCTGTTTTAGATTAAATGCATTTTTTATTCTAGTTACCATAGTTGTCACTCACTAACTACTATGGTATTTTGCGGATTCATAACTCTACACTCTGACTTTGATCGACCATTTTATAGACATCGAGTCTCTAATTTATATGATTCTTGATGCGCTTTTTTTACTACACTCGATGAGTAATCTAGTGGTAATGGGCACTTGGCTTAATTCGGCCTGCATTATTTCCGATTTGGCCTTGAATTTGATTGTTAAGCTAATAATCATGCCCAAAAATCCATTTCAAGACATCAACTTCAATGTCTTGGATCTTGGGCAATGAGTATCAGATTCCTAAGCTTTTTAATGCATTGTGATCCTTGCTCAACCCTCTTTTAAGTGGTGTAGATGGTGCATGCCAGGTCTCCACCTATTGATTTAGATTTTAGTCTAAAATTTGGTCATGGATATGGAATTTTCAAACCCAATAGTTTGGTGTTTTGATTGCAAGCTTTAGGGTCATGTTTCTTGGTCTATAGGGAATCATTTTGGGTCACACAAGGTGCATTGGCAAGCTCATGGTAGATGTTTTTCCAATGGTGTATAGAATGTGATTCTACCCTAATGCACATTCTACCCAAACATCACCCAAGTTGAGCCAAAGACCAATGTGGGCTATGATGAACTTGGCATGTGCAAGTGTGTGATTCCTTATGCATATGAAAATGGTATTGAAAGAAGGTTAGGAACACTTATAATGGGTTATTTGATTGATGGTTTGACACATTCCCTAGGCACCAATGCACTCTCCATGTTCTTCATGCTTTGGACACATAGAAAACTTGGCAAAATGGTTAACAAACTCCTCCCCATCCAATTTATAGACATAAGGGATGGGTATAGCCTTGTAAGGATTGTTGGAGAGGGTTATGGTGGCTCTTCATAGGTATATGGTAGTGCTTAACCACTCATGGGGCATGTTGCATTGCATGGAGAAGATGGAAAAGCTTTTATGGTGGTTTTTGAGGTTTACTGTTCATTGGCAGCACGAGGCCATGGTGGAGTGAGTATGTTTGACCCATGAATGTAAGCACATGAATGGGTCTTTGTGTGAAATCTTAGCCTGAATGTGCCAATTGCCCTCTAAACATTTGTGTATGGGTGGCTTAAGGTTGGCCATTGAATTTAGAGAAAAAAAAAACCTCGAGATGACGGAATTTTAGACTTTTGTGTCTTTGCCCCTTTTGCTCTTTTTTTGTCATATTGTTCATGATTCTCCTTGGCATTTTGAGCATTTTGATGCAAAACTTATTGCCAAATTCAATTGTTTTATCCTTAAATTAAATTTTCACAACTTCCTAATCCACGTCTCAATATGGTCAATATGACTTATTTTGACTGTGTGTGGTTTTGGTTGGCCACAATAAGTTCTAAGGTTATTATGTTCAATTTACATATAATTAAGGCTTTAAAATTTTGGGGTATTACATGCATAGAAAAGCCTAAAACTTGGGTCCTTAAACCTAGTCAGAATGCCTAGCACCTCGGGCCAATCACCAAATATAAAAAATCACCCATCTTTTCACATCTTGTTTGATGCGAGATTGTTGATGAAGAGGGGGGGTCTACCTGTTTGTTTATAGGCCTAATTACTCATGTGATACCACCATTTGGAGCCAAGGTGAAGTTTTAGGTGATAACTAAAGCAAAAATCTTTTAACGTAAATTATGGCTAGCCTTCCTTTGACCAAAGCATGAGAACCCTCAAGATTGCACAACAAACATTAGGACTAAGCTTGCCAAATGCAAGGTTAATTTGGTTAAGGATATTATATAAGACTCTAAGAAGAGGAAAGTTTAACCCATAACTAAACAAGCAAACATGGAAAGCACCCTCACCATCACTAGGTTGGCTCAATTTATCTCCTTCCATGGGTGCCCTCATAAACACAAAAGCAAGGATGTCAAGTTGGCCCCTAATAAAGTTTACGTGGTGCTGGGTGACGATGGAGGGGTATAGGTCTGCTAAGAAGTCTTCATCTGTAGACATGCCGACTATCTCAATAAAAATCCCAAAAAAGTGCCCATGAGAGGATGCATTTTTGGAACTGCCCTCAAAGCAAGCATAGCCCTACTCCTCAACTAGCCCGAACTTAACCCTTGGATGACTAGAGATATTAAGACCCTTTAAGGAATGACATGAATGAGTTGAGGAGACGTTGAAGTAGGACAATGCAAGAAGAATTCGAAGAAAGATGTGACGTCAACTTAGTTTGGTTCAACTGAGGGGAACTTCAGGTCAAGTAGGGTTAAACCCACTATGACCGAGCACATAGAAGTAAATTCGAGAAATCATATATCGTCAACTCGAATTAACAAAGAGAAATAGTTGACTGAATCAAACGCACAGAATAAAATTTGAAAAGTCGCACTACATTAGCTCGACCAAACAAGGCAATGGGTAGAAATTTTAGTGAAGTCGAACTAGCCTATGGTTGAACCAAAGATTATGAACTCAGATGGATACAAGCTTATCAGCATAGCTGAGCTCACTAAAAGATAAGGAAGTTTTCATTCATTCTGTGATCTTCACCTACAAATCCGCATTTCATCCTTATATGGAAGGTATGGGTGATTCTTCGAAGATTCTAAGATAAGGATAACCCAAAATCCAACCATATGAAGGATTTTCCTTATCCAATTCATTTTCAAGCCTATCTATATCCACTACAATTATAAACAAAGGCATCTGGTGCCAGTTTCGACAAGTTTATTGTACACTATTGGATTTTCATCACTAAATATAGTTTTTCTTAACTTTTCCCTGAAATTTCTAGTGTTATACTTATTTTTGTCACATATATAAATTGCATATCATATATAAACTACATATTAGTACAGAATCAAAGTACAATTTTAATAACCAATATTCAATAAAAGTAATAAAATACATATTTTTTTTAATTCTTTAAGTTGAAATAGAAAAAAAATTTCAAAAATGCTTATGTGAATAAAATATTACTAACCCAAACTGAAGGTATCAATTTCTGCAGCAATATAAAATAACAACTAAATTTATTATTATTTTTTTCATATTATATTGATAAAGATTTTTTTTAGATAAGAACTACACTATAAAAAAATAAATTAGCTACATAAAATTTTAAAGTATTATATTTTTTTCTTTTAAGTTGTTTTAGCATTCTTCACTGTGGTTAAAAGTTTTTTAAAATATTTTTATAAAATATTAAGTTAATTTCATTAACAATAACATAATTGTAAATATATATTCGCAATTCAAATAATTAGTCTATTTTTTAATAAAACAATAAATTTGTTTTCATAAAAAAAATTTGAAGAATAATAGCTAGAGTTTCAAAATAAAAATATTCATTTTTATAAATAAAGAATTTAATAATTTACTAAATAATCATCCTCATGTGTTTCCTTTTAATCTCCATTTCAATTAACTAGTAGTTAAATTGAAATGGAGATTATAACATAGATCATTAAAACTCTCTCCTGAGTTATTTTAATACCTATTAGTTAAATTTCCTAATACCCTCTCCTAATTGTACAACAAAACAAACTAACGCTCTAGAAACCAATTTCATGTGCAACCTCCCATTAGATTAAAGACCTCCTGATACAGTGATCTTTCTAAGGCCATACTTTGATGATCAAACCATCAAGTCTTACAATCTAGATCGTCCTTTTCATACCCAGTAGACTAGAAAACATTAAGAACACAAAGTACGAAATAAAATGTTAGAAATACATTAATCCAAACAAGAGAGTAAAGGTTCTTACGATCAAGTTTACATCCTAGAATAAAAATTCCTATCCTAACATTGAGTTTGTAACATAGAACATAGAATTAAACATAGAATAGATCATATATTGTCCTGCACTCTCTCTGAATTTTGCACCATTCTCTGCTCTACTTTCGTGCTCACTGTTGAAAAAATCCAACTCTTCTAAATCTAATTCTATTTTCTATTTGTACCCAAGCACTTAAAACCCTTAAACCGTGAATTGCAAACCCTAAAAATAAGTTTTTAGTCACACTACTACAGTAGCACATCATGGTAGTCTCGGTTACTTAAAATTATGGAAAATCATAAGCTCTGTTAATAATTGCACTACCACAATAGTTCTTCTCCAAGTTGAATTATCCATCTAGTTATCGTTGTAGGCTACCACGGAAGTGATTCCCAGCAGTGGTTCCTTCATTGGTTACTGCAGTAGTGGGTCACAATAATGGTTCTGCCCGCTTTTCCTTGTTTTAAAACTTTGATTACTGCGGTAATGTGTTTCTCCACCACTATAATTAGTGGACTTTCTGCTCTTTGATCTTTTTCAATCTCCTTTCCTGTGCATATCCATCTCCATCAGATCTTAACCTGCACAAGCAACTAAAAACCTCTCTTGGGCATTATATCATAAGTATAAATGAAAACAAATTATATTAAAATTCTATAATTGTATGAATAAGTATGCAATGCTCGAATAAATGTTCATACACCTATTTATAAGCAAATATGTCTTATTTGTCTTATTTTCTACTTAACCCATGCAAAAACATATGCAAAATATTTACAGTATAGTTAATACACTATGAAACTAACAATGGGTGATTCTTCAAAGATTCTAAGATAAGGCCAATCCAAAATCCTCCCATATGAAGGGTTTTCCTTACCCAATTCATTTTCAAGCCTATATATATCCACTACAATTATAAACAAAGGCATCTAATTCCAATTTCTACAAGTTTATTGTACACTATTGGATTTTCATCACTAAAGATGGTTTTTCTTAACTTTTCCATGAAATTTCTATTGTTATACTTATATTTGCCATATATATAAATTACATATCATATACATATCAGTACAAAGTCAAAGTATAATTTTAATAATCAATACTCAATAAAAATAATAAAATATGTTTTTTTTAATTCTTTAGCTTAAAATAGAAAAAAAGAAATGAAAATTTTCAAAAATGTTTATGTGAATAAAATACTACTAACCCAAATTGAAGGGGTCAATTTCTAGATCAACGTACAATAACAACTAAATTTAAATTTTTTTTCATCTTATATTGATAAGGATTTTTTTTAGATAACAACTACACTATAAAAAATAAAGTAGCTATATAAAATTTCAAAGTATTATATATATATATTTTAAGTTGTTTTAGAATTCTTCACTGTGGTTAAAAGTTTTTTAAAAATATGTTTATAAAATATTTTAAAGTTATTTTCATTAACAATAACATAATTGTAAATGTATAATTTGCAATTCAAATAATTAGCATATTTTTAATAAAACAATAAATTTGTTTTAATAAAAAAAACTGCAGAATAATAGCTAGAGTTTCAAAATAAAAATAATTTAATTTAATAAAATAAAGAATTTAATAATTTACTAAATTAAATATATTTTGTTAAAATAGTGAGGATTTTGTTGCAACATTTTAAAATTAACATAATCACCCTCATTTTTGTAAAACTAATGTTGCGGTTCTAGACTTTTTTTTTTTTTAATATGTAAAATAAACTAATGAAAGTATATTAATGAGAAACCAAGACCTATGAGCAGTGCAGTATCTTCGTAATTGGAAAAAATGATTTGTATTACAGCAATACGGTAAGCAATCACCATTGTAACCAAAGTGATCAGGACGTAGTTGGACAAGAGCATACAGACTACTACTACAGTAATGGCCGCGATTACCATGACAACTAGAGGAGTTAGTTTGGCTATTTTCTTCTCTTGGATGTGTGAAAACTTGAGCAACAAAGTAGATAAAGTTGGATGAGGCAATTGCATGAAGAACGAGAATAAGAAGTGACATCAAACTGGCTAAGGTGGCAAATAAAAATCAACTAAATAAACTTCAATTTCTCCAACTTATTATCTTCTGCTTCCTCTATTTCTTGAAAATCTTGAAAAACCTTGCAACTCATCCTCATTCTTCAACCATCCATAGCTGCGTTTAAGAAGTCTAAACCACGAGATTTTTTATCTCACTTTTTTTTTTTTTTTTTAAAGGCCAAATCACTTCCCAATTTCTAAGCATACTTAATGTAACTATCAGTCCAAAGTTATATTATTTGTTAGCCTCAAAACAATCGGGAGAATGCTAAATTCTACTTGAGCCAACATATATAGAAAGTAGAGTACGTTGCTAGGTTATATATATAGCTATGCCTGTTCATTTGCATTCACATTAGTTTTTTTTTTTTTTTTTAATAGCATACTTAAAATCTTGCTGTATAATTTGAGCTAAGTTTGTCCAATTCAGGGGAAAAAAAAAAAGAAAGGAAAAGAAAAAAAAAAAGAAAAGAAACTACTGATCATTTGTAGGCATATTTGTAGGATCAATTTGTAAAAGCAAGTGTCCTTGATTATATATAAGATATTTTTGGAAAAATTTTGTGATTAACTAATTATGTAAAAAGATATATAGTTTGGTTGATAGAACTTTATTATTATTAATATGATTAAGGAAAAAATGTAACACCTATATGAAAGTCAGCACTATCTCGTTAAGGATAGGTTTTGTTTTTCATATGTCAAGGACTGATAAGGTTATGTGCGTCATATCAACACTACAAAATAAAGAGGGGTTAAAAAATTTTTATAATTTTAATTTGATAAACAAATTTGCATCTAGTTAGATAAAAATATATATATACCAAAGTTTGAAATTTTTAAATAAATAATTCGTGATTTTCGCTTCTTCTTGTAAGAGATTTGACTTCTTATATATTATTAATTATTCTTCAAAAAGTTTAACGTTATTAGCTATATATGTCAAGATTAGTAGTATTTAGTCATTTTATGGTCCAACACACCTAAATGCATACTAAAAATGGGTACCAATATCGTGGACAAAGAGCTGATCTCGAGGACAAACTATTGATCATTTGGTGAAATCCGGACAGCTGATATGGATCTGATGATGATCACCGATATATTAAGATGATCAGATTCAGTAGCTCCATTGTCACTCTCACAAAGAATGGGCTTTATAATGTAAAGAGTTGGTTCCAATTAAGGAATCATTTTGGGTTTGAAAGAAAGCGCATGACACGCGATTGAGAGCAACGAATCATGTCATTTTCCTTGCGTTATTTAAGCAACAATCAAGCAAGCTAGGTGTAGACCACAGGATCGGAAATCTCGATGTCATCTCACGGCCTATATCCTTCCTCTTGGTACTTCTTGTCGACTTCCCCATTTCAGCAACACAACCGTGTACATACAAGAACGGCCGACATGGTCTACATTGTTCAGTCGAGTGACTGCCAAACTCCCATCATTTTCCACCTTCCACGTGTCACAATCCCAGGGCCCACTAGAATAAGCAAAAAATAAATAAATTAAGAAGGGTAATCTCGGGATTTGTCAGTTTAATGATGTAGGAGTCGGGTAGTTAAGGTATACGCGGGAGTACGGGATTGTAAGGCGCTGAGGAAACATGCATTCTCCCAGACGCTTAACAACGCATTTATAATAGAATCTGGGTGATGGATATCTGTAAATCTTTATTTGCATATGTTGATTCTTTAATACAGGGATAGAAAATCCAAGAAGATGGCATGACTCTTGTTTTGGATTGAGTCATCTGCTTTATTTTTTATTTTTTATTTTTTATTTTTGCTTTTCTTTGTCTATAAATACAAGCATGATAAAGCAGTACTAGCTATAGCTCCCCCAGTGGATCGCAGTTGGGCTGGGAGATCAGAAAAGGCTGTAATACTATTACAGCAACACAGAAAGAAAGAAAGAGAGAGAGAGAGAGAGAGAGAGAGAGAGAGAGCGTGAGAGCAGAGAGAGATGGGGAAAGGAAGAACACCTTGCTGTGACAAAACAGGTTTGAAGAAAGGCCCTTGGACTCCTCTAGAGGATCAAAAGCTCATTTCTTTCATTGAAACGCATGGTCACAACAATTGGCGTGCTCTTCCTAAACAAGCAGGTTTAGCTTCTTCCCTTCTACTTCACATCATCATCAGCTCATCGTTATGTTTTCTATCTTTAGCTTATTCAATTTTTGTGCATGTTTAATCTTTTTATGACTTTTAAGAGAGACCATTTAATTAATTTCATCAGAAATATTTTTTATTGAATATATAAACAATCATTTATCAGCTTTTTTTTCAAAAAAAAAAAAAAACCATAGCCGTCAAATTAAGTTTTCTACACCACAAGCTTGACAGTGGATTCATGGAAGGGGTAGCTGTAAAATTGGCCAGGTTCTCTAAGAAACCAATTGGAATGAAAATTTGATAATTATACAAATTTGCTCCTCCTGCTGCCGTCACCATGATAAAAGCTGCTAATTATAAACTCCCTCTTGTGGGTGCATGGTGACTTTCTTTTGAAACTTTGTTTTTAAATAAAGTTTAATTGGCCTTTACTTTTTTTTTTCAATGAACAATCGCGACTGTGTATATAAATTAAATTAATGGGTCAATTAATTTCTTTAAGACCCATTTGCAGGACGATCCCAATATATTTTAACTTTCGATACTCAGCTGAAACTTTGGTGTCTGAGTGACTCTGAACCTAAACATGAATGTCTTGCCTACCACAGCACCTTCCTCCTGGACCTAACAAACTATAATTGACCTTGGTTAGTGTCTTAGTGATATGCGTAAGTTATTTCTCTGCAATGTAGAATTTGACAATAGCATCTAAACTGGTTGCTATACGTATAGTTTTGGTTTATTAAATTCATCATTGCCTAATTGCAGTATTCACAAATTCATTACTCTCTATACGTTTTGTATTTGGGCAATTGCAATTCTAATCTTCAAGCTCCTTTTTTGTAGCGTACCATATGTTCTTCTTCACTAATTTGGGAAAAGTGAAATTTCCGTAGGAGCTTTAAGATATATTACATCTATAAATCGCAGCCAGATTCGGAATGTAGTAAGCGACCCGAAAAAATCTTTGAAGATTCGTTTTAGCTAATATCTAATTAATTTGGTGTGTTCTTACCAATATATATATATATATATATATATATATATATATATATAACATGTTGGAGATTTCCAATTATTGGACAAGTAAAGAAAATAAAAGTTTGTTTTAGATGACTTTTTATTTATTTTTTCAATAACCTTTTTTTAATAAAAAGTTTAAAGTTGTTGGGATTTTTTAATCTAATAAGTTTTAAATGTTTTCAAATTGTATTGGAATCACAAATCAAATTGGCCCAAGTTTCTTTTTCCCCTATAAGAAAGGTTATTTTTCATTAGATTCAAATTATTTCTCTTTATAATTATAAGGCCCTTGATTCAGTCAAATAGCGATGTGCAATTCAAGGGACAGGTAATATTAGATCAAGATTGATCAAACTGATTTAGACATATACGTGTACTAAAGATTGCAGTTTCAAGGTTGTGGAAAACTTTGAAGGTCAATCGTTCACATGGTTGTGAAAGATCCTCCAAAGTCATTTTTTTCAATACCTACCTTCACACCATTCATTTATTTATTGCTAGTAGCATAGGAAAGCTAATTAAATGATCGTTACTATTATGGAATCATGGCTTGGAATTCGCATCAATCTGATCATTGTTGTGCTTTCAGGGCTCCTACGATGCGGGAAGAGCTGCCGTTTGAGATGGATTAATTACCTTAGGCCTGACATTAAACGCGGTAATTTCACCCGAGAGGAAGAAGAAACTATAATAAGGCTGCATGAATCACTTGGAAACAAGTAATCTTTTAATGTTTTATTTGTTTATTTTTTTCCTTCAATTTATAGTAATGTTTGTTTCGTGTTTATTAGTTTATTTTATTATCTGATCTTCGTGAATTTGTTTCATAGGTGGTCGTTCATCGCCTCGCATTTACCTGGAAGAACTGACAATGAAATTAAGAATGTTTGGAATACACACTTGAAGAAGCGGGTACCATCCAAAGTAACTTACCCTGCCAAAGATAAATCCACAATTTCTTCCATCTCCACTTCATCCCCCTCATCTACATCCACCTCATCATCTACTTCGAATAATTCCATGCTATCACATTCTATTTATAGTACTGATGATCAAAAAATTGAAGTGAAAGAGGAATTAGCACATACCCAGCAAGAAAGCATGGAGAAAGAAGCTTCAGTTCAACCTCTAATCAACAGTGACAGTAGGATTTCTGATGGTACTGGTAATATTGGAAGCAAGAAGGGCATGGTAGTGCAGTCAAGTACTTGGATGGTACCTAGCAAATCCACCAACCCTTCGCTTGAGGACGCTAGAGAAGTAGTGTCAAGTCCTAATTCATGCTCCACATGTAGTTCATCGTATATTTCACATCTAGAACAACTAGTAGTTGAAGGATCAGCAAAATCAGTACAGGACTTGGCACCTGATCAACATCAACAGTTCAATAAATCTGACAATACGCCATTTGAACTAATTGACCTTGATCCCTTTGGAGAAATTGTTGAAATCCCATTTGAACCAGACATTTTGGACATGTTAGATGACGAACTCTGCTTCTTGCCTTCCACTAATGTGGACCCATTACCAGGAACTGGTGGAATTCACCAACAAAAGCAACAACAACAAATGGGGTCAGGAGAAGTATCAAAAGAAGTTGAAAGTAGGAATTGGGTGAGTTATTTGGAGAATGAACTTGGACTACAGGAGACAGATGAAAATCATGAACAAAAGAGGATGAGTGTAACAGTTGGAAAGGGATTTGATACACAAGAAAGCACTACAGGACCCTTTATTGGTGAAGATAAAATACTGATGGAGACAGAAATAGATCCTGTCTCTATGTATTTTGAAATGTGGCCATCTTCACCATGCAGGCTTTAGCTTGGTAAAATCAGAAATATTTGATTTCTCCAATGATCTCCTCCATAGACAGACCACATTTTGTAAGTCTCAAGTTAGATAGTTATTTCTCTGTAGAAGCTCTTGTGGACCCCAAATTGTTGTAAGCATGATGAATATATATATATATATATATATATATATATATATGTTGTCAATTGCTTGAAGAGACAAGGGTGTTTACCTACCTTCATCATATCAAAAGAATAGACAAAAGGGATCGTATATAAAAGAAATCCGTCTAATATTTTATTTTATTTTCTTGTTATACATCTTTATCTGAAGATACTGAATTTTGTAAGTTAATTCGGATAATGAATGCTATATCTTTGATAATTTTTTTAATTGGTCCTTTTAACTTCTAAAAAAATATATATATCAGTTTATCTATCTTAGCTTGTTATTGCAAGATATTACCAGTGGATACACGTTATGGTGAGTAGTTGATGGCAAATTTTCTCAAATAAACATAATTATCAGCTAATAAGCTGTTAATTTTTTATTTTTTATTTTTGGTCTCCTGTTACTCGAGGTCAACTAAACTAATTAAAAGCAATGGACTTGTAGTAGTTGCTAGCTAATTAAAATCAAGTCAATAATTCTGAAATATAAGTTTAGCCCACAATTTAGGAAATTGTGCCTTGTGAAATTTCATCTAAATGTGGGAATTTAATCCATCCTGATATATATTTTTTAATAAAAAATAAACAAAATAAAAACTTTACATCTTTAATCTTTCAAATTCATATATCACATCTTTCACATTTGTCTTTGTCAAATGTCCATTCATTTTTTATTTTTTATTTTTATTTTGTGGCTATTCTCTTATGACATGCACCACCAAGAAAGTTAGGCATAGTTTGAAACATGAAAATCCCTTAGAGAGAGAGAGAAACAGAGAGAGAGAGAGAAAGAGAGAGAGAGAGAGAGAGAGAGAGAGAGAGAGAGAGAGAGAGAGAGAGAGAGAGAGAGAGAGAGAGAGAGAGAGAGAGAGAGAGAGAGAGAGA
>JAJIYU010004674.1:0-23878 GCA_030144865.1 Tinospora cordifolia
TGGTGACAATGATGTGTAGCCAATTATTGACACTGTTTTATTTAATTTAATTTTTTGAAATATTGATGCCATTTAATTTATTACAAAAGTAGCTTTTTTCTTTTATAAAATATATTATTATTATTATTATTATTATTATTATTATTATTATTATTATTATTATTATTGTAGAGCAAATTTCTAACTTGTAATACATTTTCTATTTCACAAATTGATTAAAAAAAGGTAAATTATCATATTGCATAGAAATAAACCATAGTTAGCTTAGTAACTATTAAAAAAAAAATTTTAACAAAAAAAATAAAATTATTGTTATCATTACTACTACTACTACCATTATTATTATTTTCTTACTTAACACATAGTTTTACTATAAATAATTTAAATAACATATAGTTATATATATCTTAATATAATTAAATTAGTAAAAATAATTAAATGTGAAACGTAAAAGTTACAAAGATAAATTAAAAAACTATCAAAAAGGTTAAAATTGTAGGGTGTAGAGAAAAAATAAAAATATATTATTTATAAAATTATTGTTTAATCTTATTAATAATAAAATTAAATTTTAAATTAGATATGATATATATGAACTTTCAAAGGCACTATGAACAGAAAAAAAAAAAACTTTAGTTCAACTACTCAAAGTATTTCTAATATAGTAGTATAAATTATTATTATTATGATGAAAACTTATAAAAAAAAAATATTTTATAACAGTTTGTGAATATGCAAAATCCAGATGAACTAGGCGACGGACGTAAGCAACCACATAAGCACGGTGACGCGTGGCGAGCTGCGAGTGAGAGTGCATTCGAAAGCAACAGTTCCGCTTTACGACCGAACAACAGGGCCTGTGTCTGAATTCGGACTTCTAGTAAACGCTCCATACCCGTCAAACCCTCCAACTCTCAGAGCGTTACGGAATCGGCGGTATTGGAAGCGTTTTGGAATCGAATTCTAACAACAAAAAATCGGCAATTAGTCGGGCCATATCACTTCTGGACACTTGGCAATATCACTGTGAACTACGCGAATTTAAACCTGTTTTGCTTTGGTTGTTACACTGTCTGGACGTTGGTGTGGTATTTTTGGAAACGCTGGATTGCCACGCAATTACGACTCTTACCATGCAACGGTGGCCGGTGGGCGCACAACGTTGAATTGGGCAATATTTATACATTTTAACAAAAAGAAATCGTTTTATTTGTATATTTCCAACAACTGAAATATTTATAATCACTTGATAAATAATTATTATATATTTTAGAATATACATTCATTTATTTAATATCTGTGAATGTTATAATTATAAAAAAAATTTACAATATAAAGTTTTAAGCATATATTTGTATATGTTTGGGTCTTTATTTATTTATTTTTTAATTCTATGGTTTGCATCATTATCTTTTTTTTTTTCTAAAGAATAACAGGCTATAATCTGATGGCGTAATTTTTTTTTCTATATAATTATAAATTATAAGTTCTTATTTAATTTATTGATGGTTCTATTTATTTTATTCTTGACACTTCTTAGTTGCTCCTATGTAATTGAAAAACAAGAAAAAGAGATTTAATCCATTTTATTTGACCTTTACTCTTATTCTTATTTAAATTAAAATTAAACAACTTTAATTACTAGTTTTAGTTAAAACTTAATTCAAACTCAAAGCGGGTAATCATTTTTCTGGTAGGGTGGGCTAATATTATACCAAGAAAGCTATTAAAATTAAAATATTATCGATCAATAGTAAAAAAAAAAGAAAAGAAAATTTTACTTTAATTATATTAAGATTAACTTAGTTTTTTAATTTCCGATTCTCAGTATCATTTTTTTTTTAAAATCAACCATTCTAACCTTTTAATAAAAAATTAAAAGAAAATGTTTATTAGATCGCATAATAGATAACGTTGAACTTAAATTAAAATTTAACATCATTTGTATTCATTTTATTAACTAACTTAACTACCAGTTAAAATAATTTTATTTATTTTTTACAGTTTCAACAGTCACGGAATTAATTCCATTACATCAAGATGGCTAACCTAAACTTTAAAAAATGTGTTACGCACCGCCAGGCACCCAAAAAAGTTATTCCTAAATTGCATGCGAAGTTAAAAATTGATAACTGAATTTTAAAATATAAGATAAAAAGTAAACTACAATAAAAAAAATTAAAAAAAAAATGATATCCTTAGAGATAATAATATTATACGCTTCGGATATTTCTCACTCCCTTCATTCCCACCTACTCGCCAAATTCGATGCACCTTCCTGATTTTACCTGATTCTTCCTCCATTAACTGCCACGTTGACATCAAAATCACCAAAGATCAAACTGACCATTCAGAACTTACCACGTGCCGACGCTATATAGTATTTGTAGCGCCACTCTCTAACCTTTACCCGAAAGATTGTCCTCAAAGTGGGGGTCGTTCAAGCACTTGGGCGCCCGCCACGTGCCTTTTCCACGTGTCGGCCCCATGCCGCACTAACAGATTCCCTGAACCTCTATATAAACTC
This sequence comes from Tinospora cordifolia, assembly GCA_030144865.1. NCBI lineage: Eukaryota > Viridiplantae > Streptophyta > Magnoliopsida > Ranunculales > Menispermaceae > Tinospora > Tinospora cordifolia. The sequence goes on from JAJIYU010004674.1 coordinate 2,528, forward strand.
CTTTATATCTTCCCACTCTTACCACTTCCACCGGAACCGCCACCACCACCGCCGGCGAACCATCTCCGGTAGTCACCATTGTTAGTAAATTCTTGGTTTTGCTTTCAGCGAGCATGGGCAACGCTGATTTAGTGTTCCCGACTTCTGCTACTAATCCTACTACCACTACTGCTACTAATAATCATCATCATCAGAGTAGTGTGGTGATTCCACCACCGCAGCCATTTTTCAAATCAATGAAAACGTCGTTGAAAGAGACGTTCTTCCCGGACGACCCTCTCCGGCAGTTCAAGAACCAACCCGCATCGAGAAGACTGGTGTTGGGTCTTCAATACTTCTTGCCCATACTCGAATGGGCTCCTCGCTACACGTTCCAGTACTTCAAAGCTGATCTCATCGCCGGAATCACTATCGCCAGTCTCGCAATTCCACAAGGCATTAGTTACGCGAAACTCGCTAACTTGCCACCGATTCTGGGTCTTTGTAAGTATAAGAAAAGAAGTGAGATTATTGCCAATTTGTATATATATTATATATATTTTCTACTTTAATTGTTGTTTGTAAATAGATTTTTGAGTGATTGGTGGTGATGGGAAATGCAGATTCGAGCTTTGTGCCTCCTTTGGTTTATGCAATGATGGGAAGCTCCAGAGACTTAGCCGTAGGGACTGTGGCTGTTGGGTCACTTCTTATGGCTTCTATGTTGGGAAATGAGGTCAATGCAGCTGAGCATCCTAAGCTGTATCTTCATCTTGCTTTCACTGCCACATTTTTCGCTGGAGTTTTTCAAGCTTCATTGGGTTTATTAAGGTTAGCATGTTCATATCATATTGTCATTTTTTACGGGTCAAAAAAGCAAGTTGTGTTAGTTTTATTTTTCTCCTCAAAATTAATTAATTTTTTTTTTATGTATTTGACAATTGATAAATATGAAATTAATTACTTAGTAAACCATGGACAATGTCCAATCATATTGATGGCCAAGAGATAGATTAATATAAGATAAAGAACCATATTACTGGATGTAGTTTAGGTAGCTAGCTAATTGAGTTGGAAAATTGAATTTGGTAGAAAATGGTTGGGTCATGTAGATTGGTAAAAACTAGGAGTAGAGAAGAAGAAAGTGATCATGCACCAAAACAGTTTGATTAGTCAGTTCTTATGATTTTTACTTTTCTTTTTGAGGGATTAATGAAAATTTAATTGAAGAAAAATTGATTATTTATGACCTATATATTAGTCATGAAGAGTTGTGGTGAATTATATATTAATTAATGTTACATGATATTATTATAATTGCAGGCTTGGGTTTATAGTGGATTTTCTGTCACATGCAACAATAGTAGGGTTCATGGCAGGAGCAGCTACAATTGTATGTCTTCAACAGCTTAAAGGAATACTGGGCCTCGAGCATTTCACTCATGGGACAGATGTTCTTTCGGTCATGCGTTCTGTTTTCTCCCAAACTCACCAGGTTAATTAATTAATATTCTCTTTCTAATTATTAAACTAATAGTATAAATTATAACAATATTAATCACAATTAATCACCTGTTAATTCTATTATAATTATGAAGGAGATCGAAATAGTTTATTGGCACAGTCTCGATTCAATTTCTTTAACCCTTATTAATGAAAAATATGACTTTCATCTGTTAGGTCGGTACTATCATATTTTGAAATGCTAAAATAAAAAAAAAATATTATTGAGGAAAGCATGATCACCAAGAGATCTTAATTATATATATACATTTTTTTTTCTCGCTTTTGATCTTTTTGAGATTTGAACAAATCCAACCTCATTACTTTTGCCCTTAGATTTAAGAACAATAATTGTGACGATTTTGCTTTTCTCTCTTAGATTCACAAAGGAATATTTAATGTATATTGAAGAAATTAATTTCTTTTCTATAACATATAAAATTAGGAAATATATAAGTTCATGCATTGAAAAAGAAATTGCCTCTTTTCTTATAAAAAATTTATATGTAAGTTTGTACATATCTCATACATGATGTGTTACTGATAACGATGGTGGTGGTTGTTGCAGTGGAGATGGGAAAGTGGCGTGTTGGGCTGTTGCTTCCTCTTCTTCCTCATCCTTACAAAACAATTCGTGAGTAAAACAAAAACAAAACCTACCCTTTTCATCTCTAAATTAATTATGCATAAAATTAATTAAATTAATTAGTAATATATTAGTATATATATATATATCAAGCTTTATCTTCATTTCAAGAATCTTGAGAACAGCAGTATAAATTAAATAAATATGAATCATAGGGGGACATGTAGTTGTCTCCTGACCTTACAGTAGTAGTATAGTTTGTCACCAACCAAAAGTTTCCAGCAACAAGAAAACAAGAAAATTCAATAAAATAATAATATAATAATGTGATCTGTCAACTTTATGATGATCACAAGTTCTTCCTTCGTGAAGAAAGCAATCTTGTCTTCAATAATTCATGTCAGGTTCTACTTTCACAAGTCTCTCTCCACCTAATGAATTACCTGCTCCCATATCTAAATTATATACTTTTAAATGTATAATTTAGATATTAATGTAGCATTATTTTATTGAAAAAAGAAAAAAAAATACACTTAACCTTTTCTTTTGGGCGAAACTAAGCTATCACGAAGAATAATTTGATAGATTATATATTGTGATTATTATTAATTTGAAGTGATTAATGTTAAAGTGTTATTTGATGATATTATGATCAGAGCAAGAGAAGGCCAAAATTCTTCTGGATTTCAGCAATGGCGCCGCTGACATCAGTTATATTGGGAAGTCTTCTGGTGTATCTTACGCATGCCGAAAAGCACGGTGTTCAAGTGGTAAACCTTCCTATCCCTTTCTACTGCCCCACCCACATGAATCCATTTCAATTATCAGTGCCAAACGTTTGAGACCCACCCTTACGTCTTCCATTTAAAGTGGCTCAAAATAGCAGTCAAATAAATATTTTGACCCATAATAATAATAATAATAATAATAATAATAATAATAATAATAATAATATATTATTATTATTATTATTATTATTATTATTATTTTATTATTATTATAAGTATTATTATTATTATTAGTGTCAATTTTATTATCTTTTTGGGTTTTAAGGCGTCCTATATCAATTTTATTTTTGTAATTTTTTTCATTTAGTTTACCAATACTGAATAAGATGTTCTTCATTAATTTTTTTTCTATTTTTTAAAATGCCATTTTTATTTTTACTTTATCGATTTTCCATTTTTTTTTTAAAAATATAGACAGCACTTTCATTTTTATTACTATTATTCTTCTTTTTTTAAAATTTATCTCTGATTATTATTATTTTTTATAAATTTATTACAAATATTTTTTTTGTTGTGCTCTTACAACTTACATCCTTAACTGTACTCTTACCTACATTTCTATTTTTTTTTTCTCCAGTTACATGAAATAAATGTATTTTATATAATGTATTTATCAATAAATAACAACAAAAATCAACTGTAATACATTCCGGAACACTACTTTATATAAATATAAATATTAATCACATATATAGAAAAGAACCCAGACCCATAGGTTTTCAATATCAGAAAGGTGCCCCCGAGACATGTCAACATTACCAACAATTTGTTGGTGATGCAGACAAGGCAGTTCGCTTGTCTCTTCTCTCCTTATTAAATTTGGCACTTTTTTATTTATGGAAAATGTTAAAAGTGACATTCAAGTTGTATGTTCAAGCTACACATTACCTTCTTAAATTATTAGATTATTTTAAATTACATATGGATGTCTAATTTAAAATAATTTTAAGCAAATACAAAAGAGACGTGCACTTCATGTATAGAATTTGAAAGTCAATCCAATATTAATTTTTGAGATATCTTATAAGGTTTTCCAACCTCTAATTAAAATAGAGCTATACCCTCTATGAAAAGAGAAATGACTTAAATATATTTTAAAACATAGTAAAATTAAGTGTTAGTACTAGAATATAACATTTAATATGTGTGCATGTAAAACATTTTTCTTATTTGTATATTTTGACAAATTTATTAATTTTTATTTATTTTTTCAGATAGGGCAGTTGAAGAAAGGGCTAAATCCACCATCATTAACTGATTTAGCGTTTGGGCCACCATACCTGATGACTGCCATTAAAACTGGAATAGTCACGGGTGTCATAGCTCTGGCTGTAAGTGTACAATCCTGGCAACAATTTTTTTTTTTTTTTCTTTTTTTAAAGGGCCAGAAGTACTGTTACTGATTTGTTCTTATGCCTTTCTCCCAACATCGGCATGTGCCAGTGTTGCGTAGCCTTATCTATTCTTGGCCGATTAGAAAAGAAAAAAAAAAATGGATAAGAGTTAAAAAAAAAAAATGAAAAAGAAAAATTCCAGCTTATCCAATTCTATTTGTAAATTAAGAAATAGTTGGTTGTTGCAGGAGGGAATTGCTGTAGGAAGAAGCTTCGCCATGTTCAAGAACTATCACATTGATGGCAATAAAGAGATGATTGCCTTTGGAACGATGAACATTGTTGGTTCTTGTACCTCTTGTTACTTGACCACAGGTATCAGACTATATATATTAAGAAAAAAATAAAATAAAATAAATTGATTGCTATAATTATTATTATTTAAATAAGTCGTAAAACTCATAAATATTGAATGAATAAGTATGTACTTAAATATTACAATTATTTATTTATTAAATGATTATGAATGTTGTAGTTGTAAAACTGCAACTGTCCCTTTTACAATGTAATACACTTCAAAAATGTCTTTCAATACATTTTAACTATATATGTTTATACTTTGAAGATTACTAGCATGATTTAAGACGTATAAAAATTTATACCTAAGCACCATACTATTAAAAAAAGATGAAAACACCATCCACTTAGCATGAGTACAGTTTTGGGAAAATAATTTTTTGGGTCATTTTTTTTTCTTTTTGCCCATAATTTTCTAGAGTTTGAGGGTTATTTTATTTATTTATTTATTGTTGAAATTCAAAAAATTTATATTCTACTCTTACAATATAAATTCCACTATTTCAGTTTTATGTGTCTTCCTTCTCTTGTAATTGTGTGAAATGTTTTTATTTCTTTTTTATTTCCTTAATTTTCAGTCATTGAGTTAACTACTTATAAAGTAACTAATGATAATAATAACAATAATAATAAATCTTGTTTTTGATGATCAGGGCCATTCTCAAGATCAGCAGAGAACTTCAATGCGGGATGCAAGTCAGCAGTGTCAAACATAGTGATGGCAGTGGCAGTGATGTTCACACTATTGTTCCTAACTCCATTGTTTCACTACACTCCCCTTGTAGTCCTCTCCTCCATTATAATTGCTGCAATGCTTGGCTTGATCGACTACGATGCGGCAATTCACCTTTGGAAGGTGGATAAGTTCGACTTCGTCGTCTGCATAAGCGCTTACGTTGGAGTTGTCTTCGGTAGCGTCGAGATTGGATTAGTCATCGCGGTAAATATAGCAACAACTTACTTAACTCTATGATTAACTAAGATGCATTGAAGGTTAATTAGTTCTAGTTCTTAATGGTGTATAAGTTTTTATTGATGGCCTGGTTATCAATTAATTGTTGATGTAAATGCAGGTAGCGTTGTCTTTGCTTAGGGTGTTTTTGGTTGTAGCAAGACCAAGAACACATGTACTTGGCAACATTCCGAACTCTATGATCTATAGAAATGTAGATCATTACACAGTTGCCAGCAGCGTTCCTGGAATTCTTATACTTCAAATTGACTCTCCAATCTACTTTGCTAATTCTAGTTACTTGAGAGAAAGGTATGTATATGAAAAATAACTAATAAATGATGTGGTGTGCACTTGTATATATTTGCATGTTGATGTTTGCCAACTTCTTATAATTAGGATCTCGAGGTGGATCGACGAGGAAGAAGAAAAGATAATGTCTTTAGGGGAGACAAGCTTACAGTATGTCATCCTTGATATGAGTGGTAAGTGCTGATTATACCTAAGTTTTCTTGAACATAAATGTGTGAATTGGCATTGCATTATCAAATATTTTGAGAAAGTTGGGTGCCCAATGTTGGGAAATAACCAATTGTTCATAAATGGGCGTGCTTGTGTGTTGCAGCCGTTAGTAGCATTGATACAAGTGGAATTAGCTTGATTGAAGAAGTGAAGAAGAATGTTGATAGAAGAGGATTGAAGGTAAATTAATTTGAGCTATCTTTTCATTTTTCCCTTTATTAATCAACAATGTTGATAGAAGAGGATTGAAGAATTTTGATCTTGTTCTTCTTATGAAATATTAATTAGGCCATCAAAACTCTAGGCAATCCTAACTTTAAATGTTATTCATTTTCACGAACACACTATCTTTCAAAAATTTATTAAAATGACTGCTGTAAATTCTTTGTGTCATGAATTTATAACAATATTATTAATAATCGTTAGATGAATAAATACCAAGTATCTCATAGTATGTAAGAATTATTATTATTATTATTATTTAAGCTTTATTAATTGACTTTCATCTTTGAGAACTTGTTTGAGATTAAATATAAGATAAGCTCATGTCTCACGTGTGGTATTTTTAATCAGCTTGTGCTAGCGAATCCTGGAAGCGAAGTGCTAAAGAAGTTAGACAAGTCAAACTTGATTGATGAGATTGGTCGCCAGTGGATGTATCTAACGGTGGGAGAGGCCGTGGCCGAATGTAACTTTGTTCTCCACACTTGCAAATCAGACCGGAAGGCTACAGAGCCAGGCCCACGAGAGACAAGCATAGTCTAATCAATCACTAATGCGATGGCTACAACTTAATAATCAAATTGCTTATGTTGCTTCGACTTCACCTGATCATCAAACCACCTTCTTTGTAGCAATTGGAACGTGACAGGTGTTAGCCGGTGAGAGAATTGGAAATGGATGGAGAAGGAAGGGGGGGAAAAAAAATCCTCTTGATAATATTATGCGAGGATCAATTAATTATTACTTGATTTTCTGTAATTTGTAGTAATAGTTGTTATGTAGCTCTCGAGAAGCATTTGTAACACACGGTTTTAATTTTGTGTGATTATATAGGCATCTATGTTATTCATATCAGATGTCGCTTTGAAGAATGATAGGCAATTAAAATTAAATGCATATTTCCATCTCTTGTGATGTGCACTCGGAGGGTAGTGTATGTGTTCAGGGTTTGAGTCAAATATACACATATATGCTAGTTTGGGCACGTGTTATAAAAAAATACTTTTAGGGCATTAATAATATTTATATAATTAACAGAGTAAAATAATGTAAAATATCATCAAATACTTTATAAAAAAATATACAGTTATATAAAATAAGTTGACAACAGTTTTTTAACGTATAGTTAACAATAATTGTTTTAACAAATTTTATCAAAAAATAAGATTAATACTTTTATGAAGTGTACATAATTTCATAAATATTTATATAAATGTTCAGAGTCTATAACATATATTAAGATTCTTAAATATTTTCTTAATATAGAAAAAGTTTGATTTATGCAAATAAATTACATATATAACCTTACAATTAATTAAAGAAGTTATGTAACAAAAATATTATAATTATAATAATAAAATTTGTTAGAATTTGTATTGGCATGTTTGGTGCTAGAATTTAGCTACTCGAGATTGACTATTGCTACTGTTTTGGTAACCAAATATTCTTTGTTATCTTCAGAATGTTAGCAATCTTGGCATTTAGCCGTTATTTAATTTGTTTCTATTTCAGAAAAGGCAACATCCCTCTTTCTCTATTTATTTAATTGGTTTTTCAAAATCTAGAAACAAATTTTTTAGTAAGCTCTTGATCTCAGAAAAGCTATGTCTTCAGTCAACGCTGAACTTTCCTTTAACTTCATTTTTTGGAATGAAATCTCTTGCAAATCTGTTTGAAATTATGGAACGCTCATCTTTAGGAAAGACTGAAAAGAACAGAAGGCTATTGTTGTGTTTAGAAAGAAACAGAAGGTAACTACTGTGGTTTTGGAAGAAATAGATTTCTAGAAATCTGTTTTCCTACGATCTGTGCCAACATTATCGTATCACAGTGCATTTCATAGTCTGCCTAGAAAACTCCTAGAATCCTGACCTATTATGGAAAGCCTTCAAATCAAAGCCTATTTATTCTAGGATGTTTGCAGGTTTGTTTATCACTCGAAGCTTCATTGATTTCAAGTTATTTTTTGTTACTTTCAATTGTATAAGTACTGTCAGTAAGTGTGGTGAGTGATCGAGCTTGAGAGAAGGTTGTAATCTCTGTATCCTTGGATAGACTAAAGCAGTTATCATTAGATGCTGTCTATTAGTCTACAGAGTTAGACAAGCATATGCTCAAGGCTCATCTGTGAGATTTGAGGTTGAATTAAACTAGTGTAAGTGGAAACTTGCTGAGGAGTGGTATACTTTGCAAACCATAGTGAAATCTCTTTTGGGCAAGGCTCTGTAGACGTAGGCTTGAAGGCTAAACTGCGTAATCAATTGTTGTGCGTTCTTGTCTGTACTATTTGATTTAATTCACTAACTGTTGTAACTCAAGAAATAATATTTGGTATCAGAGTAGGTCACCCTTCTTTTGCTTTAGCCTTTAACATGGCAGGTGCGATTTGTTGATTAAAATGAGTCACTCAGTACCAATCCGACATCATCCCAAAGAAGGGGGATCCATCTCTCGACTTCTTCTCTTCGAAGAGGGCAACTATACCTACTGGAAGACGAAGATGTGAATTTTTATTCAATCCTTAGATGAATATGCTTGAAGGATCGTTGAAGATGGATGGACAGAACCAGTTTCAGAAAACAATACAGGTGCAAAATCCAAATCAGATTGGTTTGAAGAAGAGAGAAGACTATTTCTTGTAAACTCAAAGGTTTTGAATACCATCTTCAATGTTGTTGACGCTGAACAATTCAAATTATTTTCTACTTGCGAAACTACAAAAGAAGCATGAGAAACTCTTCAAATTGTACACGAAGGAACTAATGTTGTAAGTATATCTAAACTTCAACTTTTAACATCCCAGTTTGAACTGTTAAAAATGGAGGAACATGAAAATATCTCAAGCTTCAACAACAAGCTTCGTGACATCGCAAATCAATCTTTTCAATTATTAAAGAAATACTCAGATGAGAAACTAGTGATGAAGACTTTTAAGTCTCTACCTCAAGATTTACAGCAAAGGTGGCAGCCATAGAAGAAGCTAAGGACCTCACAAAAATGTGATTTGATGAGCTTATGGGTTCTTTGCAGACATATAAGATGAGATTTTCAAATTAGAAAATTGAAAAGGGTATCACTCTTTCAGCTGAAACAAATATGAATGACAAAGAAGACGACATAGAACTAATTAATCGAAATTTTTTCATATTTCTAATAAATATGGAAAATCCAATTCATCGCCCTGAAACAAATCTTAGAATAAGAAATCAGTTAGAGAATCCTCAAAATCTGATAACAGATTCAAGAACATTAAATGCCATGAATGTGGAGGATTGAGACACATTCAAGCAGAATGTGCAAACACACTCAAGAAGAAATCTATGAATGTCACATGGAGTGATGAATCTGATAACAACCAAGATGAAGATGAAGGAATCACAAGCATTTTCGTTGCCTTCACTGCTCCCGTCAGATACGAAGATTCTGCAATTTCAAAAAGTGAAGATGATGAAATATTGATGAATTTAGAAAAACCTATAAACTAATGTATGAAAAATGGTTGCAGATTGGTTTGCAGAACAAAGAATTGGAAGAACAAAATTGCAAGCTGAAAGAGATGATTCATGAAAGGGATAGAAAGTTAGATGAATGCTCTGTTAAACTAAACACTGTGGAATAGACATTCCAACGTCTTAACACTGGACAGGCCAAGCTGAATGACATACTTTACATGGGACAAAGTTCCAGTGATCGAAGAGGGTTGGGCTACAAAATTGCTTCAAATTCCAAAATCCAGCCCAGAATGAGATCAGACACTCAAACTTTCATTTAGACACAAGAAGGATAACTGGTACTCCCACTTGTTACTACTACAATAAGAAAGGTCACAAGTGGAAGAACTGTCGCAACTTGCAAAGGAACGTGTTTTAGAAGAGAACACATACTCTTGTTCAGAAATGGGTGCCCAAAAAACAGAATAGAGCATTTGTTACACACACTACATTGTCTGCTTATTCTGATGAGACATGGTATCTAAACAGTGGGTGTTCCAAACACATGATAGGTAACAAATGATTTCTTACTTCTTTCTGTAATTTGTAGTAATATTATGCGAGGATCAATTAATTATTACTTGATTTTCCGTAATTTGTAGTAATAGTTGTTATGTAGCTCTCCAGAAGCATTTGTACCACACGGTTTTAATTTTGTGTGATTATTGACATCTATGTAATTCATATTAGATGTCGCTTTGAAGAATGATAGAGTAATTAAAATTAAATGCATACCATTTCTTTTTGTTTTCCTTTTAAACTTGAATAAATTTCCATCTCTTGTGATGTGCACTCGGAGGGTAATGACTCAATATATACTAGTTTGGGCACGTGTTATAAAAAATATTTTTAGGGCATTAATAATATTTATATAATTAACAGAGTAAAATAATGTAAAATATCATCAAATACTTTATAAAAGATAAAGTTATATAAAATAAGTTAACAACAGTTTTTTAACGTATAGTTAACAATAATTGTTTTGACAAATTTTATCAAAAAATAAGATTAATAATTTTATGAAGTGTACATAATTTCATAAATATTTACATAAATGTTCATTGTCTATAACATATATTAAGATTCTTAAGTATTTTCTTAATATAGAAAAAAGTTTGATTTATGCAAATAATTTCATATATAACTTTACAATTAATTAAAGAAGGTATGGAACAAAAATATTATAATTATAATAATAAAATTTATACTACATGCTTATGATTTATAGACAACCATGTTTGTTTAAAATTTAATAAATAATATTAATTATCACCATGAATTATAATTAAATATATTTTATAATTATGTATAACTAGTTATAATTGTCATCATGATAATATCTTATATTGACATAATTAAAGAATTAAAGACATATAATTCAGCCATCATTGCATTATAAAATAATAAGTAAAATGTATATTTAGAATTCATTGAATGAACTATAATGAAAACAACACCTATTGAGAAAATGCCAATTATAAATAAGATATTCTATCAAAGCTTATATATTAATATGTATAAAAAATTAAATTAATATATTAAAGAATGTAATTCTAAGGAACAATGCCGAGAACAAATGGGGTAAACGCGAGATAAGTGGGCAAAATAGAGACTGTGGAAGACAAAAGTGATTTGTTATCTATATTAGGTTTGAAAAGAATGTAGAGCAAAAATTAGACGATGAAAAGTTTGAGGAAGAAAAATGCTTTTTCATTGTAATAAATGAGAAATAGTGGGGTAAAATAGTTTGAGAAATTGGGCCCTTGAAAAAAATGAATAATACCTACAAACTGTCTCTGTTAATGTAGAGTATATATATATATATGTGTGTATGTATGTATGTATATGTATGTATGTAATTTCAAAATTATATTTAGATACTATCTGATGATCAAGATAAAGATATTAAGAAGTCACTAGAATTTCAATTTTAAATTAGATTAGGTATTTCTAGTTTAATGTTTCGTGATGTTGATTAAACAAATAATGTAATACCCTAAAAAATTTAAGATTTTTAAAATAAAATAATTAAAATTAACAAAAATAGCATCAAATGTCTGAAAAGGGATAAAAAAACAATAATAATTAAAATTAAATAGAATATATGATTTAAAAGTTTCAATAGGCACAAGCCAATGAAATAACCAATCTGTAAAATTTGCTCTCAGGGATAAAATTATAATTTTACCACAAAGGGGGATAAAATGATCATTTGACATGGAACATAACCCATAAATGCACATAGGAGGATATTTGGGCAAAAATGGACTTAAATGACAAAAGCAGAATATATTAAAAAATGTGATTTGTGGCACATCTAGATGATGTCATGTGTATATTGTATGACACATTATGTTGACAATGGAATGACACTAGTGAAAGTTGCACATGATTTCATGCACATTTGCAAGTTAAAAATAACAAGGATGCTTTTTGGAAATTGAGTTTTAGATGTATACAAATGCGTATGAAACACTAGTACATATAAAATGATGATTTTACGTGGATGTAATGTGAAATAGGTCATGATTTCATGTAACATCTGCATGTTGTCCATGATTGAGTATTTGATGGTCCTAAACATATTTAGAGCGGCCAAAAGAAACTCATAAATCATGACTCGTCGTTGTTGAAATTTATTAGCCAAGCCCAAAACATACATAAAGGGTCATAGTGCACAAAGAACAACATTGAACAATGCATTATTCTACATAAAATGACCTTCTATAATAAAATCATGTAAGTTAAGACACAAAAACATTAGTATATATCATAAAACACTAAAAATAACTTTTCTAAAAAATATTTTAGGTTAAAAATTTTGAGAATCGAAACCACAATGCGAATATTGAAAAATTGGGATTAAACCATTAGGTGGAGATGAGTATTTTGATTCTTCTACCTTATTTGAGTTTTAAATATTAAATATGATTAACTCATGACGTTGTGATTGAATTATTAGGTTCATGTTAGTGTGTTTTATTTAAATAATCTTGTTGTATGATTCTGCATGCTTATTATGAACAGAAAAATATAACATGCTTTAATTAATATAACATATGATAATTTATTTATACCATGCTACTATTTTCATGATCATTTTTTTATCGCATGTCTTAAAATATCATATGTTGATTTGAGTTTGCCATATAATTTGTAACTTGACATCATATGATCATATGTTGATGATGTTGCTTGAATTGGACATGCTAGACTTAGGACTTTTGTTTATTATACTAAATAAAATATGATTAAGTCTTGAGCCATGAGCCAACATGGTAGATCAAAACATGGTTACCATGGATGTTTCTTAAATATATGGGTTAGTCCCAAGATTTTAATAGGTGAAATAATGGGTTAGTCCCTCGTTTTTTAATAATATAACGATGAGTTAGTTCCTAATTTGCTAATGGACCAATATAAGTCGTTATTTACATATTTGTGGCTTGATGAAGTCCCAAGTTTGTTCTTTGGTTTGATGTATTATTTGTAGAAGTGTCCATTGACTAAACCTTAAATTGATCATCATTAAAAAACTGGGGAGAGTTTTTTCAATCTCAATGTCAACTAAAAAAATATGAATATATGAAACACGTAATGTGTGACAAATGTGTGCATGTTTGATATTTTGACTCTGATAATGCATGAGATCTGCAGGATGTAATCTATTTTGCTCTTTTGCACTTTGAGCTCACTTATTTTTCTCTATGTTTAGGTAATATGTGAAAATAATTGTGCTAATGTAAAGATTAGAGAAGTTATCAATAGTGTGCCTCAGTGATGATGTCATTTTAGGGAAAGGAATTTATTTTTGGTTTAGATTGGATGAGTGGGCCCTATTTTTAGTAATTGGTTCATTATTTAATTTGGAACTATACAATGGCTATAAGGTTTAACTCTAATTTTATTTTTGTTAGTTAAACCTATTTTAAATACTTGACACATGTTAAATTTTATGATTTTATTTGAATAATTCATTATCTTGGCCTTTGACTTAGTCATATTATTGTTATACTATTTAGGTTAGAATTGAGTTTATGACTCATGAAAGTAGACCACTTTAACACATTTTATGTGGTCACTACTAGTTGCTATATTATTTGCATTAAAATATTTTGATGGCCTTGAGAAGGTACTTATATGATTAATACATGATATTTGTATCATGGCAAAATTGAAATGATGGTAGACTGTTGATATGAGATTAAGTAACATATAGTCTCCCAAAATTTCCAATTTGTATAAATAAAAATGTATTTTAAAAATAAATTAACACTTGAAGTTATTTTCATAATTTTTTCCTAATGTAGGGGTGGTCGAAAGGTGTGGTGTTATAAATAAAATGAATATATTAATTAGTTATAAGGTAATAGTGGATAGACATTTCATCGGCACATTTGTTTATTTATTTTTTATATCATTGTGGGTAAAAGGATGACAAGTCTCTCTCTACTATAACGTTGTAAGCCTAAGGCATCAAATTAGATAAAGGCTCCTGAGCCTAACATGTAGAGCACTCAAGGTTAGCCCTTAGAAATTCGTATATATCCTATAAAGTCGAACTTTTTTGGACCAGGCTGAGTTCTGTTTTATTTTTTATTTTTTTAAATGCTCACTGCTTTATTCTACAAAAAAAAAAAAAAAAAAAAAGGATAAAACCCTTCTCAATACAATGTCAAAGACTCAAGGTAAAGTATCCTCTAGCTAAACATAAGAAGACGGGGAAGGCAAACTTTGTCTATGTAATTTATAAGTTTCACTGTTCCCCTCTCTATGAGACAATACAATTCTTAAATTAGAAAATGACAACCATAGTGATTTTAGATCGCTAAGAATTTCACCATGCTTCGATATGGGTAGAAATGTATCATTAATTGCTTGAATCACTTTAACTAAGTCACACTCAATAAGATTAATGGGGTCCTTGAACTAATTATCATCCCTAATGGCTAGAAGTTTTGTAGTATAAACATTAGGAAATCCTTTCATCCCTCTACATGAAGCCATAATGACTAAACCTTCTGCATTTTTTTTTATCATAACTCCAAGGCTAATGACTCCTTGATCATACTACATCAGTGTTTATCTCGCCAAGAGTCTCAAACCTATCCTAACTCTAAAACTATGTAACACCTAGAAATTTGACCACCACAACAAAAGAAAAAAAGAAAAAGAAAATGAAGACGCAAGACCGTGGTCCAAGGTCAGGGGACAGCGGTCCTACGTCAAGAAATTCGGGATTTTTGGCAAGGAGATGAAACCACAGTCCTGGTATACTGTCCTGCGATTAGGGCAGGGTTACGACTGTGGTTCTATGATTAAAACTTGAACCCTAACCTTTGCTTATATATATATATAACCTCTCCTTGCGGAAAGAAACCCTACCTTCCAATAGTCGCGTAGTCCTTCTTCGAAGCCCTAATAGCCATTATTGTTGGGTTCCCTCACATCTCCTAACCATTTCACATCAATTCTTAGCCATCCAAATTGTTTCTAATTGCTTCACAAGATAGAAACGGTGTTGCGATCTCGTTGTTGAACTCGAATTAGAGAAACGATCTTGCGATCTCGTTGTTGAACCCAGATTAGTGTTGAAACTACTGTAAGGTAAGAACTCTCCCGCAAACCCTAATATAATATATGTGCTACACTATATTTGGATGTAAATAGTATTGATTACAGTAGTTTTGAAATATCGTTTAATCACTTTTTTAACATCTTCATCATACTAGAATTCTAAGAGAAGTTGAAGTACTCATTCAAGGCGTACAAGAGGGTAGGTGAATCAAACATAAGGTATAATATCCTTATTTTCAATATAAGATGTGATTTAGTCTGTGGTTTAGTGTATTGAAACCCCACACAAGCTATGCTAATTATGACTTCTTTGCACTCCTAATACACTAATTAATATGATTAGGAAATTATTAGATTATGAAGTTATAGTGTTGGAAAAAGCTACAAATGCTGAAAAAAAAACTTTAAGCTTTAAAGGTTGACGGTTCAAGTACATTGGAGCAACAGGGAACAACAGGGCTGTAACAACCCATAATTTCGATGACACGTAAATAAATTCAAGTAAAGGTAAATGTGTATAAATACACGTATTTGCACAGACCACTCGCGTACATACGTATTACTTTCACACAGATATTAATAATATGTGTTACGCATATAAATTAATTAAATTAAATTATTTATAAAGAGGTTAAAAGTTAAATAAATAAATTTGAGTAATTTAATAATAATAATAATAATAATGGTATTATTATCATTATTATTGTTATTATTTAGTAATATAGAATTGTAATAATGTTGGACATATTTTGATATTAAATTAATATTAAGGGGTGGTGTGCATTGAGTTAAGGAAAAAAAAAAGAAAATGAATGAATGGGGAAAATTATATATATTGGGCGGTGGAAGTTGATTTTAAAAGGCATAGTGTGAGTTGAATAGGTGGCCATTAATAAAATCATGGGGATATGAAATAAAATGTCATTATACAAGTATATAAAATATGTGAAGAGCATATGGACAAAAAAAAAAAAATGGCGGTGGAGTCTTGTATATATGGATGAATTTGGAAACTTAAAGTGGAGGATATATATATAAAATAAAAGGTGCACGTGATGACATTAGTGAGTTTGCTCTCTAACTTTTCATCCTCTCAATTCATTATTGTTTCCAAAAGAGAAAAAAAAAACGTCATTCCCAGAAGCTGAACACGATCAAAAACGGAAAAAAAAGGGAAAACGGAAGTAGAAAACGGAAGGCAAAAACAAAAGAAAATTTGTCAAATTCGACGTACAAGTAAGCTTTTTCTCTAAATTATAGTTACAAAAACACTACATAAGCCTTGTACTACAATCCTATCGGTACAATTTTTACTATGGATAGTGTTTTATACTCGTACCCAAAAATTGGGTATTTTTCTACAGTGAGTAAAACTCAACAAAAGTTATATCAAAATACTCTTGTTGATAAGTAGATCTTAAATATGTAGTTAGTTCTCATTTGTTTATACTGTATATTCCAAAATAAATACTCAAAGTTTTATAATTTTTGGATGGGTTTTTGATGGTGTTAAACTCCAATAAAACCCTGATTGAAGTCCATAGGAGTGTAGAGAATGAAAATAAGTACCCATCGATACCAAATTCATAAATTTTGGATATTCATTGGAATTTTGGTGAGCGATTGACCCATAGGGTTATTTATTGAAAATGAAAATTTTAATAAAAATATAATTAAAAAGCTTATTTTGATATTTTCTGTTATAGAATTATTTTATATGAGCAAAAAAGTAATATTAAAGATTATTAAGCATATTCGAGCTAATGCGCACCAATAGGTGGAGTTAAACGAATATCTTGGGTCAAATAGGAGTAGTAAATACGTGAAAAATGATTTATACAATAAATTCAAATGAGTTGAATTTGATTTGATGCATATAAAATGATTTGCGATGACAGGATTTGATTGGTGCTGTGGAACTAGACAGTTATTGGATATTAGAAACTGGTTGGACAGTAACTATGAGTAATCTTTACTTGTGATATTATATCTTACATTAGTATTAACCTAAACTGTTGTTTTTATTAAATAGAATGATGTATATTGCATTGCATACGTATTTGAATTCCATGAAATGATTTTGATACATTGTAGCATGTTAGTAACGTACCTAAGTAGGTTATTGACATGGCAGTATTTCTATTGGTCATAGTCTCTAGGAACAGACTCACAGGATTGACCATTATGGTAATCCTGGTTGGTGCATTCCTGGCATGAGATGAATGAGATAGAAATGAGTAGATAATTGGATAACTAGAGGTCCAGTGCACTCCTCATTTGCGCAGTGAGGAGCAGATTCGCTCTGTTATTTGGAAAGAGGGAGATGGCTCGTGTTTTAAAAAGAGTGCATGTTATTGAAATCAAATGCATGTTTACCTATTAAGTTACGCATGTATGTTATGTTTATTTCATTTCGCACGTGATTTAAATTTGTTTTTGCATCGCATGTTTTTATACATATGATGGTTGTATAATACCATAAGTTGGATTATTCACTGAGCTTGTTGTTTGCTCACTCCACTCTCAATCATTTTCTCCAGGTTGGAGCAAGGAAAGGTAAAGGCAAGAGGATGTGAAATGGTTATTGGGTTTTGTTTTGAGTTAATAGCATGTGAGAAGTGTAAACATTAGTTAGATTATTATTTTGGGAAATGGATATAAATGTGTTGTCATTTGAATGTATTACTAAGAAATGATGGATTTTATGGATGTATGGTTATGTGGATGGAAGAAAATATGTGGTTTTGTATATGATTGTGACTATCAGGTGTTTTGAAATTTGTGAAATGTTATATTTTTAGAGGAGACTTTGTCAAAATTTTTAGAAATAACTGGGTGATTTGGCTAGGAAGGCTTACAGGATTTTCGAACATGTCAGAGTTCTGACATGTTTGGGAATTCTGTGCCAGTCGTGACGTCACCTGCGAAGGGGTCGCGACAAAAGTGGTATCAGAGCCTGTGATTCGTAACAACGATGGTTGTATCAGAACCACTCCGGGGGTACTAGAGGTGTGAGTGTCACATCGGCTGTGTACTGGAGTGTCCCTAGGCTAATAAGTGCGAGGTGAGTGTTTCATTGAGACGATGTGTTCACCGAAGCAACGTCAATAAGTCTTTGTGTGGAACAAAACCCACTACGCCTTCGGAGTTTGTCCAACATGTGAAAGTGGAGACATTATCGTCATAACGAGCCCCGTCGTTGCCTTGTGTGATCAAGTCTTAGTTTTACCAGCCTTACGGAGTTACCTTAGTTAAGGACCATGTTTTGATTGATTGATGGCTATTGCGGATGGGTGTGTGCATGCTATATGCTGACTATTTACTGAGTTGGTTTATTTGACTGTGAACCTATCAGGTTTATAGAATGGCGAACCGATCAGGACCTAGTAAGCGACTCCCAACGTGGGTTGATGCCATTCTGGATACTATTTGTCGTAGTCATGAACAACTGCGAGCGCGGTTAATTCGCCTAGAAGCTCTAGTGAATTAGGTTTTGCATCCACTAGAGCCAGAGTAGTTCGGAAATGCCGGCGAAGTAGCGGCAATTCCCATAGCTGTTGCTGCAGTACATAACAGTAGCACATCTAGTGTAAATATTAACAAGAAAAGAAAGAGGGAAGCAGGACCCTCAATGGGAAAAGAAAAACAAGCAAAACGAGTATGTAATAGCTGTGGGCGGTCATTAGAGTAATTGTAGTAAGGAGAAAGTCTATTTTTGTTGTACATAAGGTAGTAAGACTAACCTAAGTTATAAATGTATTTTGGGGTGTAAATAAGGAAGGAAAGGTAAAACACTAATGGAGAACAATGCTGGGTCATTTTTGTGATGTATAAAGTAACTATGGTTAAATGAAGCATTAGTTAAATTTTAGTTGTGTATATTTCGATTAATTTCTTCATATGATGGTTAATGGATATGTATCATGAAATGAAGATTTTGTGTGGGTAGTTAGATCTGGATTATAAAATTGTTGGTGTTATGTAATGCAATTCTTTTCTTTTATGAATGAGTAGATTAAATAAAAGAAGGCAAGGAATTATGGATCCTCATGAGGAACGATTTAAGAAGTTGGAGGAGATGGCATTGATGCAACATCAGAGTACCACCCAACTAACAGAAATGATGGCTAATATTAGAGAAGAGTTGCAGAGGCCTAATACATCACTAGTTCCTAAAGTTGGTGTCAGTAGCGTTGGGGTTAATGAAGTAGTACCTACTGTTGCAACAGAAACTCCAATACCAGTAGACAGAAGGGATGAGAAAGAAAAGAAAAGGTATAATAAGGTAATGAAAGCTTTTAAAATGAGAGAACCTCCAACATTCACAGGAGGATTGGTACTGGAAGTTGCAGAAAACTGGTTAATGAGGATAGAAACGATATTTGAAGATATGCAAGTGGCAGATTATGACAAAGTGAGATTAGCTACCTTTAAACTCACCGATGATGCAGAGCGATGGTGGAAGTCTACAGGTAGACGACATTTAGGTGAAGTTTCTTGGGAGAAATTTAAAGAAATGTTCTATGAGTGCTTTTTCCACCAGTTGAAAAAGATAAACGAAGGGATCAATTTCTTCATTTGAGGCAGGGGAATAGGACAGTTCGAGAATATGAACATGAATTTACTCGATTGTCTTTCTTTGCACCAGAGCTAGTGGCCACCGACAATTTGTGAATGAGGAAGCTTCGTGATGGGTTCTGTGACATCATATGCAAGGGATTGGCACTAGCTGGGGTAAAGACATATGCGGATGCCGTTAATCAGGCTTTGGACTTTGAGAGGGTTGAGACTGCAAATCAGGAAGTTGCATTACGTACATCCCTATTACCATTTGGGCAAAATGTAGCATTCCAGGGTAAAAACAAATCCAGGTGGAACAAAAACCAATACGAGGGAAATAAAAGATTTCGTATGGGAGAAGTATCTAGTAGGATTGGATCATCTGCCACACCAGTGATATTAGTTCCAACAGCAGGTTTCGGGGGACAACAATTTATGGGGAGATCTCAGAGTTAGAGTTCCTCAGTTGGATCGTCCGTACTATCAGGACGACAAGGTGGCAGAGGACGGAGTGGAATGTCAATGCCGAGGGTACAGTCACAAACAGGGTATTTCACTCCTCCTTCATCTATTACTTGGGAATTCTGTGCCGGTCGTGATGTCACCTGCGAAGGGGTCGCGATAAGGGCAAAGGACAACGGAAGCAAATAGACATGTGAATATGATTACCTTGCTCCTTAATCTTACTCTAATGTTAAACAATATGTGTGTTTATTTTGTTCTAAATGCCTAGAAGCATGCTAGGGTACATCTTGACTTTGATTGGATACTTTGAACTCTTGTGTTGGTATGAATAATGTATAATATGATATATATATATATATTCATGTTGGTTGTTTACATGTTTTTATGTCATGAGATATGTAATGGTTAAAATGCTTAGTTTATTTGAATAATATCACATGCTTTATTGTACATGTTTAACATGATGAGATGAATGACTGTATAATCTTAATTAAAGTTAAACTAAGACTTGAACCACGTACTGGCATTGTGATCCAAGGGGGATTGTAGTAGGTGTTCTCGTAGATAGAATGATGGGTTAGCCCCTAATTTTCGATGATAGAATGATGGGTGTGACTCTAGTTCTAGGGTTGGGTAATAGGTGTGCCCCATGAGCCCTTAAGAATCTAGCATATAGAGTATTTTCCTTGCTTCCTTGATAAGATGATGATGAGAGAACACCGGGGTAAAGTCTTTCGGTCGAATTAACAACTAATGAAGAATTGAATGTTTAAAATGCGTAATGTATGTCAAGTGTTTGCATCTTTGACATTTTGACTTGAATAATATTTTGGATGTACTGTGTATGATCCATTGGGCTCTTGAACTGACCCACCTTTCCATTTCAGGTAACCTTTGAAGTGAATCAGAAGGCCTAGGAGAAGGAATCCTGGAAGGTTTCTTGGCGTAAGAATGCGGGCTAATGGAAGATACACCGCAGAGATCAATTCATCACAAGGGAGACGCTGGCTTGGAA